>PVKP010030507.1:0-27862 GCA_004027715.1 Plecturocebus donacophilus
TTCTATCCTATTAATTTGTAAATCTCTACACTGGTCTTTTTCTGAGTTAATTAAGCTGTGATCTTCAAATCTTCTCTACTTAAACAACTCAGGTCTTGTTTAGAGCTACAGGCTAGGATCCAGAATCTGAATTTTAACAAGCTTTTCTGTTAAACAAGATTCTTTCCATGCTAGTATTTGAGAATCACTGAAGTAAAGGGTATTTAGGCTGCGCTTGTTAGTTTTTGAGTGTTGATTTGTAAAGTCGCCAAGACATTTCTTTTCAGGGCTGTGTTTCCAGTTTTTCCAGGAAAACCAATTTGAGCTAAAATTACTTTGGCTTGGTTTCTGTCCAGAAGTGACTTTTTTTCCAGTAAAAAGTTTAGTATAGTTTATTTTTTGAATCTGCTTTAAAATATTTGTCTGATTGAGATAGAAACGAGATGAAGAGGGTTTTGTGCTTTCAAGCATTTAGGAATTATTTCAGGCAATTCAAGTGAGGACATCAAATTCATATTCAAGGTGTGTGTGTGTGTGTGTGTGTGTGTGTGTGTGTGTGTGTGTGTTCTCTCACATATAACACTGATGGGGAAAAAGATCATACACTTTTAGGCAATTAACCACAATTATCATCCTTAGTTAAGCAGCATTGACAAGATCACATAACTAAGAAATAGCTAAGAAATTCTTCATGAAAACGTAAAGTCTAAATTATATTGATTAAGAAAGAAGAAAACCAGGAGGCATCCTGTTTCTACCTCACTGACATCACTGATGGTGGAAAAAACTACTTCTGTTTCCTGTGTCTCAGAAACAGGGTGCCTGCTCCCTGCTTCAGAGCAAATTGGCACTCTCAATTTCCAGAAACCCCTTTCTCAGCATATCCCTTTATTTTATAGTCCTTGAAAATTTTGAAATCCTTCTCTGGATACTGGGCACTACCCTCGGAGCCTCAGTGAAAGCAATGGCTAAATATGTGTTAGAAGCCCCTGCCATGGAATTTCAGAGCTAACAGTCATCATCCCATTTCTACTGCTTATCAGACGTCTCTGCTTAGTCGTCAAACAGCCCTAACCAGACTAAACTCCCTGTGCTTGCGCCTTGTTGGGGTGTGGAATATCAATGGCTCTCTGTGTGCTAAACAGCCCTCATTTCATCCTAATCACCTCCACACCCCTCATGTGGTGGGAAGTCAAAGTGTGTGTATACACACCCAACTCTGAGTAGAAGCTGCTCCTAAGGTTTGGGGTTCTTTCTTGGGTGGGAAAATGCAATATTTTGTGCCATTCATTTGGTCATTACTTCTGTACCATACTGTTTGCCAGTGCGTCCTGGAATATCTCTGTCTTGCTATGTGGATGTATGGTAGACACTTGTTTGTCTTCCCAGCAAACTCTTCATCACATACTTTTCTTTGAATTAGAACCCCTATGGGTCAGAAATCTATTATCTTTCACTTGATTTCAAAGGGAGTTCCCTGTTCTTTTGTGAGCCCAGCCATTCAAATTCCCCACCCCAACCCAGCGGCGTGGGTTCAGGGCTGACAGTCAGGCCAGGGTCCCCGGTGACTAAAGCCTAAATTGCAAAGATGTGGCCACTGGTGGCATCCACGTTTTCCATGAGATGGGATGTTTCTGTTAGTTTGGAGCTCCTGGTTCCAGCTGTACCTGAGGCCCAGGCACTTACCATTTATTGGGTTCCACATGCATCTTGTGGCCTAAGCTAGTTAATGGTGCGTTTTGCTCACAGTTGGAAAAGACCAGCGAATACATGATTATGCAGTTTCCCCAAGTGGATTGTGAGCTTCTTGAAGATATGGATGAAGGCATGGAGAAGACACTTTCTCATCCTTGTATTCCCCACAGTTCCTAGCACTATCCCTTGGGCAGGATATTCATTGATAGACGAGGGTGGACTATTTAGCCTATTATTTCTCAACCTAAATCTCAATTTTTAAAAACTATCCTGAAGAATTAAACATCTTATTATATTGTCTAAAGTTCTCCAGGGATGGGGGTGCAGGGGGAAATCCTAAAAAGACAATGTTAAATGTTTGACTTCCCCTACCTTTAAATGACTTGAAAATATTTAAGGTGATTTTTAAAAAAAGAAGAAAAACTAAAACTAAAACAAATAATTTGAGTCTCCTTTTCTCTGTATATTGGTTCCTATTCCTACCAGGAATTTCTTGGGAAGTTTTAAAAATAAATTAAAAATAAATCTTAGGCCCAATGGCCCAAGTTCTGATTTAATTGGTCTGGAATAGAGCCTGGGTACCATTGTTTTTTCCAGAAAACTCTCTGGAATTTTTACTGGGATTACAGTGAATTTATAGATGTACATGGAGAATACTGACATCTCGTGTTTCATTGGAAGTACCATAAATATGTTATCCCTTTCTATTTGTACTGATTTTTACAGCTTTATTGAGGAACAACTGATGTACAATAAAACTACATATATTTAATGTATACAATTTAATGTGTTTGGACAGATGCCTATACCTGCGATACCATCACCATAATCAAGGTGACCAACATATCCATTATCTCCAAATGTTTCTTTGTGGAGGAAGCATGGTTTTATTTTGGTAAGAATATTTAATGTGAAAGCTACCTTCTTAACTTATTTTTAAGTTCACAACACTGTATTGCTACCTATAGGTGTTAGGTTGTACAGCAGATATCTAGAATGTATCTGTCTTATAGATAACTATAATTTTATACCCAGTGAACAATAACTCTCTATTTCCTCTGGTTTTTTCCTTTCTGTGATCCTCAGAAAACTGTGAACTTCAGCACAATGGTTTTCACTTTCTATCTGTTGCTCCACAGTAGCCTTTCAATCAACTTTGCTGAATGAGTGGCTGAATATCAATCCACAGTCAACTTTCCAATCTGTGTGGGTAAATATGAGTTCTTATATTTTATTCCCTTCTCACTGTCTCAATTTTTTCTTAACCAGCAATGTCCCCCACCAGAGGGAGTAGCTCATTAAACTGCCCCGAATCTTTTCCAATACAGCTTGTTCAAAGTTCTTCTCCCCGTAGGAAGCTTTCTCAACCCAGATTTCAGTCAGAACTCTAGATGTAATGGCCAGAGCCCCACTCAAGAAAATGAATCTGTGTAACCATTTCTGAAGAACTCAGAGAAAATGTGAAAAGGAAAGCAACGTGGAATTTTTAAATAGGCCTAATCTATGCTTATGTTTCAGTTACGTGGGTTTCAGCAATAAAAGGCATACAACCCTAATTAAGGATGTCACAGCTTAGTGAGAGAGAAAAAAAATTGTGCTTTACCAAACCCAGAGTGAGAAAGGCTTCCTGAAGAAGGTGGAAAGCAAGCTGACTACTGAAAGGACTGACTTCACATGGCATGTGAAAATATGTAAGAAGTTGACTTAAAAGATAAGAACAAATTTTTAAAGACTTGGTTTTTTTAAAAATAAAACATAAAAAATAATTAAAAGTTTAATTAAAACACTCCCAAGCAAGAGGGATATGTGTGCAGAGAAAGTTACAGATGTCCTCAGGCCTTCCATTTAGCCTAATCCCAAGGGTGAGCTACCCTGGACTCCTCATGAATCAAAATCCTCAGGCAGAATAGTCAGTCATAGGTCAGACAAGACCTGTGAGCAAGACATTTTGCCAGCTCAAAATGATCCCACTTAGATTGGCAGCTTGGCCTCTGCAGATTTGCAAAAGCGGTTAAGCCTTGGGGATAACTTTAATTATTCAATTACTATAGGCCAAACAAGGAACTAGGTGCTACAAATCTGTGAGTAATCTATATACTGTCTTCTTATAACCCTAAGATGTATCCATTTCTATAAATGTTTTATCATTTTAATTTATATTTGTATTGTTTTAAGTATATCTTCGTAAAAGCTTCTGTTGCCTGCTTTTTTGCAATCATTTTTAGCTTTAATTTTTACTATTTTTAAATTTTTTTTAATTGCAGTATTTTAAAAACTGCATTAACTTATTTTTTATTCCTTTTACTTATAAATAACAGGTAAGTGGCATAGATATTGAGAGCAAAATGTTAAGACTAGTTTATCTCTTAAAGCAAATATGAGTTGGTGAGTTTCTCCTACTTATTTGGCCTGAAAGAGGTTGGAATATTGTAGACATCGGTTGTAGCAGGTTTATTATGGCCAGTAGAGTGTTTTAAAGGGGAAGCTACACTCCTTCCAAATGTATCCATTCAAAAACAAAACAAAAACCAGAACTCTGGCCCATCTGGAACAAAAGGTAGAGCTCCTATCTCCTAAATCACAACTTTTCCCTCCACAAACAAGTTTTCTAAAAACACTGGTTTTGCATCAACAGCACGAGGGGAAACTGCATATTAATTTAAATGGGATTTAGTTACACAAAATTAGTTGGCTATGATATAGGGTATACAGAAAAGTATTTAAAAATCAGGCCTGACACTGTCTTGTGAATGGCTTGCTTTCAAGGTTGTCTTTGACTTTTGCCTGAGAATTTGGCTGGTAAACGGTTCCTCTACACTGATGTAAAACTTCCTCTTAATGATAAGTGTGATTCATTGCACCTAGTCTGTGTAAACAATATGGTGTATGTTGAATACCTGCTTTCCTCCTGGGAGTCTGGAATTTTGATTGTGCTAGACAAAGGGTACCTATGTGATCAGCCTCCAGCAGAAACCTAGGATGCTGAGTCTCTAAAGAACTTCTTTGGTAGACAATGCTTCACACTTGTCACACCTCCCTAATGGGGGAATTAAGTGTGTCCTGTGTGACTCCACTGGGAGGGGACTCATGCAAGCTGGTGCTTGGCTTCCTCCAGATTTCAACCCATGTACCTTTTCCCTTTGCTGATTTTGCTTTGTTTTGTTTTGTTTTGTTTTAACTGTAATAAATCTTAGCTTGTGAGTTTAACTCTACGTTGGGTCCTGTGAGTCTTTCTAGCAAATTATCAAAACTGGGAATGCTCTTAGGGGCCCCAATACACAGGACTTTTTAAATTAAATAAATAATTAGATCCTGGCTTAGTAACTGACTTTCATCTCGCCTCCAGACCAGATGAGTGAATTTTTCCTCTTTTGGTTTACCTTAAAAATTAACAACCCTAACTACTTGTCACTTAAACAGAAATCCTTAATTAAGGATAATTTCCCCCAACAGATTTGACTTTAAAATAGATCAAACTAAAGTCACAGTTTGTCAGCTTGGTAGATTTTCAAGGTTGCCCTCAGCAGTCCCACTTCTTGTCATGACAGCACAGCCATCTCAGGGCCAGCGTCTCTGATTCAGCCTCCAGCGCAATGTGAGAGAAAAAGAACTCTGGCTGGTGCTCTGTGGGGATGTGATATGAGACCATCTGAGTCCAGGGATTCTGCCACCAGTGTCTCTGGTAACAGATGTTAGCTGTATAGTTCCTGCAGTGTTGCCATTTGACGAGGTGCCTGGCCATTTAGTCCTTGGTCATCGAAGGCACCAAAATGGCAAAGTAAGCTACCAGCTGGGCCTCAAGCAGCAGGAAACGTCTAGGATTGGCGGCTATGCTTGTGAAACACATTGGTATGAAAAGTAGAGAAGGCAGCAAGAGGAAGTGAATATTATACATAACCTCAAATCAGAAAAAGCTAGGTCTACCTATCCAGTCCTGCTGGTCACACTCAGCAGATGCTACATTACTTTACAACCCCAAGTTGTTTGAAAAGCTAACTGGTTACATCTTTCCAGAGTTGCTAAAGCATGCTTCTTGAAATATGGTATCCAATTTAGGTTTTTTCCACTTAGAACAAAATGTCTCTCTGCCTGTAAAGAACCTAGACTTTAAAAAATGGCTCCCTCTTCTCCATCATTTTATTCATTTTTGATTTGGTTTTTACAAAGACCAGCTCCTTTCTTCTCAAGTCTCTGGGACCCCAGTGTCTTCCAAGTTTTATTTAACTCCCCAATACAAAAAGGTATATATTATACTTACGTTAGCTCTAATAAAGCCCAGTTATATGGTAGGTTGGTAGAAGAGTAGTAGGTAGATAGACAGATGGATGCTTATAGTAATCTGATCTCTGATTACAATTTTGTCCTTCCATGTGCTCAACATAATTATTCTTGGGATCTGAATATCAAGACTGGCAATCTCACTTGGAGATAATCCTTTCTTAAAAATTGAGTAAAGTAAGTGTCAATGAAGAGTCCTGGAATTGACTAAAAGTGTGTATGTGACGTAAATGTGCCCAGTCTGGAAAGAAAGGACAGATACCTTGTGATGTCTGAGAAGCCTCAGCTTCAAGTCCCAGTGTAGTTGCCTCAAAATTCCATGTCCAAAGCCCCTATTTACTCTCCCTATGGTACACCTTCTTGGTTCTATGAAGCCACTTCAGATCCTTTTAAAAGAGAGCCATGATAGAAATAAACAAAATAGAGTTGGCCATCCCTATCCATGGTTTCCACAATAGATTCAAGCAACCAGGGATAAAAAATACTCAGAGGAAAAAAACTAATTGCATCTATATTGTACTGAACATGTACAGACTTTTTTTCTTGTCAGCATTCCTCAAACAATACAATATAATAATGATTTACATGGCATTACATTGTAATAGATATTATAAGTAATCCAGAGATGATTTAAAGTATAAAGGAGGATGTGCATAGGTTATATGAAAATACCACACCATTACATATAAGGGACATGAACATCCTCTAATTTTGATATCCATAGAGGTCCTGGGACTATTCCCCCATGGATATGGAGGGGTGACTATATATTTGATATATTATTACACCCAAATCTGAAGTTTTAATGTAAATATTTGCAGGTAGAGTCACTTCTACAGTTATTACCATGCCCCATTCTTCACTTGCAGTACAACTTCTCAAAAACATGGGGTCAACTTGATTCAAACCAAAGAGGACACCGCAAGTGGTGAGGTGATTTACTTTGATTTTGGTGGAGTGCAGGTTAAAACGAGGTATGGAGAGTGAAAAGGTCAGCTCATTTATGTTTGTCCACTTAAAACCTGTTCTGAATACGTTCTGCATTAAAATCAGTCTTTTAATGTAAGTTTCTACTTGTGCTTAACAAAAAAAAAGTTTAAAATTCTCGAGAAAAGCTATTTTTCTCCTTCTTGATATGATTATCATAATTCCATCCATAGAGAGGGAACTGGGTGGGAATATATTAACATTTCAATTCAGCTCAAAATAACTTAATACAACTATTTTCTACTTTCCTTTATACGCCATAGTTGTCAACCCTATGCAACCTATGTGTAAATAAAGGAGTTTTATGCTGTAAATTATGTCTTTCTGGAATTGGAATTGTCCTTAATTAATCTTCTGAGGAGACATATAGTGACCAAATTCTTGCTTTGGTAAGAGTTGCAAAGAAGACTCCAAGGCTTTTGCAGGCATCATTAACTCTGCCTTATGATGGTACTTTTAGAACGAGTACAGACCTCTTATATGACATAAAAAAATAAAGTCAGCTTATATACTAACAACTGGTTTGATTAGACTCAACATATTAATGGTTCAACATGTCACCGAAGAAAGCATAGAAATAAAAACAATTTTCAAAATACATTTGTGTATAGTTGGTAAATTCATGTTTCTGCTATACATGAATCACATATATAGTTTTCTCAGATGTGTTTTGAGATTTATAAATCACTTTACATCTAAGGGTTAAAAAAGAATGTGTAAACTCAATAGGTGAGACATCTGTTGAAACCAGCTAATTGATTTGTGTTATTATTTTCTTTTTCCTAAAAACTCAATCTGTACAAAAAAAAAAAAAGGAGAGAGAGAGCTTTCTTTTTGCCCTGTGAAACAGGTTCATTGATTCATAAGAAATCTCCTTCTTTAAGATGTGGTCCTATGAAAACCTTGGTACCCCATTTGTTTCATGCAGTGTTATGAGGACAGCTATTTGCAGATTCCCAATTCCAAATGTAAAACTATCTTCTCACTCACAATCTTTCCTTTGCATTCTAGAAAACTTTTTAAAGAAAAAAAAAAACCTCAGAAATATCATAATCCAAAGGGATCCAGTTTACTATATAAAATATCTCCAATAAATAATGTAGCTTCTTCCTCCCAAGCTGACTCTACAGGGCATAGATCCAACAGGTGTGAAGTTTGTTCCAATTGATTTATTTCTATAATTTCTCATTTAAGAAAAAATGGCCATTCTGTCTCAAAAGGAACTAATGACCAATTACACAATAGTTATCAGTAGTCATAAATGACTAAGCATGACCCAAAACACTGATCATGATCAGTATTTTATTCACAGAAAAAAAAATTTAAGAGAAAGCAAGCAAGAACCTAACATCATAGGACTTTTGTGAAATTCAAAGTATAAGGTTTCTGTGAGTTCATTGTCATGTATTTCAGGCAATGGCCACAACCTAGAAAGTCAATAAAAGATAAACTAAAATCCATAATGGAGATCTTGAAACACTCAAGGCACTAACCACACTGAACCAAAAATAAAATTTTAAAGA
This sequence comes from Plecturocebus donacophilus, assembly GCA_004027715.1. NCBI lineage: Eukaryota > Metazoa > Chordata > Mammalia > Primates > Pitheciidae > Plecturocebus > Plecturocebus donacophilus. Next base: position 8,463 of record PVKP010030507.1, read on the forward strand.
GACTTCAACACATTGATAACTCAAAAATCCAAATTATAAAAGCCAAAAAATGAGTAAATTGCATAAAACTTTTATTATTTATTAGCAGTGTATTCTTCTACACTTCAAAATAGACCAAAATATCTTTTGGAAGATAAACTATTCATAACAAAATACATGTCAAACAATTTTTGTTATCAGAGTAGAATTACTTTGCTATATACTTTCTATATTATATACATCCACTTCTCGGTGTGTCTATGTATGCACATGTATAAAGTAATTTAAGACATACACATGTACATACATATGACATATATACACACATAATTATAGAACATTTACAGTAGTCAACTTTGCAATCATTTGAATAGCTTCACATAAATTAGTGTTCACAGAAGTAAAACTGTCAACATGGTTCCCTTTCCCCTACTTCTCAAATGTCATCTGAATTACTTTTTATGATAACTTGAAAAAAAACTATCATCTTCCTATACAATTAACCAATTTTTTACAATAACTCATAATAAAATATTTTACTTTTTCAACTTTAGAAAAGATATATAATTCTACTTATTTTAGTTTTTGATTCTTAAATCATACAATTCATTTCTTTCAGCAGTTGGGTGTAATTTTTGGTACTGCAGTTATTGAAGGTTAATTTAACAAACCTGAGTCAAACATTCATTCAAATGCCTTTTTAAAAAGAGAAAACATGAACAAGATGTTTTGATGAAGTACATCTAATAGATTCAATGTACCCCCCAATAAATACATTATAAATAACTCAATGGTTGGGAGTAAAGCACTTCATATGAATCCGTTTAACTAGCACTTTCAGTGTCAAAGCAGTCCATCCTTAAGCAGCCTGGAAGGATATCAGGATCTAAGGCTCCTCGATTCCTCATAGAAATGAAACCTACAGGCTTCTGAAGACCTAAATACCAGATCATACTTACATGAAAGGGCTGTGAGTACCTATAAGGGTCCTTTCATTTTCATATTAGCTTCCAGATATGCTAGCATGTGCAGCAGGGGGTTGTACCCTGTTTTAAAAATATCTCCTTTAATACAGAGAACTACTTAGCAGCATCTTTTTCAGTTTTTTCTCTCCATTGACTTAAAACTGGTGTCAAACGATGGGTGATTACAGGCAACAACAATCTTGTACCCAAAGCAGGATATTCTAACTGGATTAAGAACTCTTTTGAAAGGAGGAAGGAAAGAAAAACATTTGGAATACTGAGTCATTTCACAGAGAAAAACTATGCTCTCAAAAGAAATATTCAGTGAATTCTGATCTTCCACTGCATGCTAAGTTTTTTAAAGACCCCTTGGATGCAAAACTAACTCTAACTGGCTCAGCAACAAAAACAATGGGAAAGGGAATTGTCCTAAATCAGCCATCCCACACCATTATGGAGATAATGGAGATAAACTCCAATAAACTCAGTTAAATTAGACCGACTTCCGATAAACTCAGTTAAATTAGACTGACTTACCAAAAGAATGAACTGATTTGCTGTATTTATAGTGGGAGCATAAAAATCACTTTCTAAAACCTTTCTCCCTTACTTTTTCTTAATAAGAAGGAATTATTTATTCATTAGAGACAAAACCATACTAAAACTAAATAGATTTAAAATACGAATTTTTGGTAGCAAACAGCAAGAAAATCTAAATCAAAATATAGTCTAATTTTTACATAATTTTTTGTATTTATAAATTTATCAAAATAGTCTTTTAAAGTTCACAATACATATATAATGTAACACTGTACATGTAAATTGTATTACCAAAATACATTAAAAATGACCTTTCAAAATACCAAATTCAACATTAAAACTGTCTTTAAAAGTATGGAAATCTCCATAAACATAGTTGCAGTGCACTTATAGTAGTCATTAACCAGTTTTCTGTTTTCAAGTTTCTTGAAGGTGTTATCTTAGTGCTCGCTTTAATTTAAGGTAAGAAGGCAGAGATATTCCTCCAGCGAAAAGTTGCTTTCCCTCTCCACTGCTCATCCAGATGAAGAAATTGTGTCTAAGAGAAGAACAGCTTTCACTGAAGTGGCAAGGCCTTAGTAATGAACAGATTCAGACTGAAGGGACTGTGCAGGGAGAGACATAAACTGAGGTTAAATTCCATCACATGTAAAACTTCCAGCAAGTCATGCAGCTTCTCTCTTCCACACAAGGCAGCTTAGGTCTATTACATAAAAGATCAGTGAAATAAACTAAGCCAAAATAGAAACAAAAAGACAGGCGACACAAAGCATTAGCTAAGAAAGAATGAGATCTTCAATTATGCAAAGTGACTGTAAGAAAACTTTATATTTTAAAAGGTTTACTGATTCATTTATAGTGATTAAAAATTAAGATTTAATTTAAAAATTGATAGGTAGCCTAAACTCATCTCTAAGCATTTCTGCAATTAGTGAATTTTACTTAAAAATATTAAAAGATACTTGTAACTAATTAAAGATGACTAGAATATACTTTGAGGTGATATATACTTAAATTTAATTCAATGCATATCAATGGCATGCTTCTAATGCAGTAGAATTAGCAGCCATTTATATAAATTCCTTAAGAATGCTTAGATATAATAAATATCTTACAAATCCTTTCCCTTAAGGAGACGCGAAGTACTACCAGCTTTGAAATCTGATCTTAAGACCCAAAAACATTCATGCAGAGGAGTCTTGCTGTCAGAACTTAATAAACAGGCAATTTTCAAGTAAACAATACAAGTTCTTCCACATCATATTAGATACTAATATACAAAAGGAGTATGAGTGCAATATGTAACCAGAATGCCTGGACAACAGATATAAACCAGAAAAAGATAAAGAGAGTTGCAAAAAGTTGGTCAAATAGTTATTTTTTTAGCAGGAAACTGTGGTTAGTAAAAGGAACATAAATCAATCTAAACATTAACAATTTTTTTGCTGAATTCTTCCAATTAAATGCCTGAAGACAACAAAGTTTACTTGATTTTCTAGCAAATGCCCTTTTCTCCCACCCAATGATTATTTCTCAAATTAGTCTGTAACCATTTTATGAACAGGTCTAGTCAATTATAAGACAGGTCCATTTTGGTGACGATATAGGTTGTCAGTAAAAAAAATCTGTCTATTTTCCCAAGAACTTACAAAGGATTCAAGCTATCTTTACTCAGCTTCAAAATCGCAGTGAATTTCACACCCTATGAACAGCCATTTAGTAAGTCCTTATTAACACAGTGCGTCAAAGAGTTACAGTCCCTGACCTCAAAGGCTAAAAGCCACAATGTTGTAACAGATGTGAAATGAAAAGACAGTGGCATCGACGTTAAATAGCAATATATGTAGTGTAAAGTTAACATTGTGCATTAAGAAAGGATTAGGTGAGAGGTGGTTTTCAAGGTTGCCAGTTTCAAGAGCTGTAGCAAGTATGGAAAAAGCCTGGCAGGCTGACTTTCTTGTATGTGGCTCATGCTAAGACTTCAAAACAGGAGCAAGATGATCAAGAATTACAGCACGATCCTATAAACATACCTGAACCCACAGTGGGAATAAAGGAGGAAAGACCCTGAGAAAGTCCAGTGAAATTGGTCAAAAGCCTTGAAACCCATATACATTCCACTTGAGGGACACCAGCTACCACACTCGCAGTTACAGCATAAACATTTTTCTAGCTGGTTTTTCTCATTTTCTTCTAAGAAACCTCTGTCGGAGGGCAGAGCCAATTAAGCCCCCAACCTGTAAGAATGCCACAGAAGTATAGCATGTGTGTGTGTGTGTGTGCGTGCGTGCGTGTGTGTGTGTGTGTGTGTGTATATAACTCAGCTAGGGCTTTCTTGAGAATATTTAACTTTTACTTTTGTTCCAGTTAGTAAAGTTGTGCATGTTGTCACTAACAGAAATGATAAACTCTTCAAATTGCATATAACTTAGAGCAAAGTTGATTTTGCAAGCTCTATCAATTATCAATAAACAGAGATGTAGCAAATAAACATTAGACAAACAACCTTCGTTAAACCAACTTTTTAAGAGGGTATTTTATGTGTACATCAATATAGAGGGGGCACATATGTATGTGTACATATATATTTATATAAACACACACATTTATTTATTTATTTATTTATTTAATGAATCATGGCACCAGTGAACTGGAAAACAGAAATAGTCTAGCATATTTTAAAGATTTCTATTATTCATACAGAGAATATATTCATTAGTCTTCTGGCCAAAGCCTTTACTTTCACAGAGCTCACAAGCTCCGGCTGGTGTTTAATCCAGCCTCACATACAGTTCACCACAAGCCCCACTATTGCTTTTTCCACCCCTCTAATTTGCTCTCTTATGTTGCCTAACTGGCCCTGCAGGCCTCTGCAAACACCCTTTGACCAAATAATGGACCTTCTGTCCCACCAGTTCAATTCATTCAACAAATAACTACTGAATATCAATTGTATCTATTAGGTACTAGGGGATAAAAATACAATACCAAAGTCCGCAAAACAAAACATATTCCGTAGTTTCTTTACATGGCATAAAGGAAAGGGAAACAAAAGATCAGCAAAAAGGGCTTAGCAAATTAGTCTGACATCAGTATTTTGTAATAAATGAACTTCCTTTCATTTTCAGTCTTAAAATAAAAATCTTAGGAGAAATGCACTAAGGGGCCGGGCATGTGGCTCACACTACTTGGGAGGCGGAGGCAGGAAAATCACTGGAACCTGGGAGGCGGAAGTTGTAGTGAGCCTAGATCGTGCCATTGCACTCCAGCCTGGGTGACAGAGTGAGACTCTGTCTCGAAAAATAAAGTAAAATAAAATAAAATAAAACAATGCACCAAAGGGAGAAGAGAATTGTTAAAGTCTCCAACATCTATTCACTATTCACTTAACAAAAGCATAACTAACACCATGAGACTTTTTTACTCGGGGAGCAACAGTATTGGATGACAGGAATATTTAAACTTCAAGTACCACACGGTTATCCTACAGGGTTGCACTGAGGGTCTCTCTGGGTCATTTGTACTCGGCCACAGTTGAGGAAACCTCAAGGAAAAACACAAGTATTCTCCATTTGAAATCTTAGATAGGCTAGATAAGCCACATGAGTGCCTGGTTTGACTTAATGCACATCATAACGAAGCATAACTTCAGGCTTTTGCTGTAGTCACAGGTAGGACAACCAACTATATGAAATGTTTTCCAAATGTGATTATATTGTAAAATTACTAATATCCCAGAAAAGACAATGGCCAGTTGCTAGCATTTTCAATTTTTATAGTAAAAATGCAAATATATTTTGAATTCCATGAACAGTGTTATTGCTATTTTATTATTAAAAATAGATTAAATACAACTATCTAAAATTCTTAATAAATTAGATCTATTATTTGACAGGTCAATTATTCTGAGCTAGGTATTTAAGTACTTTCTATATGTTAAGCACAGTTCTAAACATCTGATATGTATTCACACATTAAATGTTTCAGACAACCCACTTTACAGATGAGGAAACTGAGGCATGAAGCAGTAATTAGCCCCAATTCATGTAATTAAGAATTGGTGGGGCTGGAATTTGAACCCTAGCAGTCTGATTCTAAAGCTCAAACCTTTAGCTACCATGGTTTAATGCCTCAAGACAGCCAGCATTTGTCCTGTGATCACTACATATTCATTCAATCCAACATTCTCTATCACTCTGACATAGACAAATAATGACCTTAGGCAACATATGATTCTGAGTGAATAAAAAAATATTGATTTTCATCAGGCCTGAATCCAAAGAATTTTCAGGAATATTCTAAATTTAAAAGAAATTTTCACTGTAAGAACATCCATGCTTAAGTATTATGATTGATTAAAATTTTAATTCTGCTTAGCCAGTATTTTTTTGTTGTTACCATAATGAGTTAATGAATCTGAAATACCAAATAAATTACAGCAATGACAATGGAGATGGTTATAAAGAAAACAAAACCTGAAATATAATATCATTTTATAAGTTAGCCCTTGTTTATGTAACCAAGAGATTTTAATTTCTCAAATATAATATTCAAGTTCATTTAATTAGTAAGTTGAACAGAGTTATGGTGAGTTAGGACCAGATCAAGTGTATTATGAATAGATGGTATTATTATTGTATGAATACCATAAAACTAAAAATGTAGCAATATTCAACCCGAAAAATAAGGAAAAAATTGCCTTACATTTGCAGCCCCCAAAATTTTTATGTCAAAATATAAGCTTCCATCAAGAAGTCTTGTTCTCTGAAAGCAGTAAGATTTGACATAAAACAAAGTGTTAGGTAAGGAGATCAAGACAATTTGTTCTGTTCTGGAAATTTGCTACTAATCTGTTTTGGCAGATGTAGGTAGTAACTTTAAAATTTTAGCTATTCTGGAGGTGTTTCTTTTTTAAACAGCCCAGTTACCTAATCATGGTAGGAAAATGTCTAATAATTATAGATATAAATATTGTACAGTTGGTTAATAAATAAAATACATTAGCTATCAAAAATAGCAAATTATAAAGAATAATGAAAGATTAAGGTCCTTGACAGCAAATGAATGTAACAATGTCTTAATGTTCAAATAACTTGAACAAAAGGATCCAACAGCCTGGAATGTTGGCATCCTACTAAGGTCGAAATCCTGACTCAAAATGTTCATGGACTTTTTGCCACACGGACATTTTCTTTCCTGCATTTTCCCAAGTCCTTTAAGGAAGAAAAAATTGTCTACTAGTTATCCCTGGTTTAAATACTAACTACAGAGGCAGAAAGCACCTAAAAAAATGGTTTGTTTTAATGTGATTGAAATTAAAGGAAAAACTACATGTTTGGCAACATGGTATTTAATATATAACTATAGAGCTTTAAGTTTTAATGAACAAATACAACACCAGGGAAAAATAAATACACCCATAACTGCCTCTGTACTTCTGTGTCTCTTTATGCCTTTGTAAAAGAGCTTCCAGTTTTTGTATTATTACAAATTAACACATAAAATGTGTGTATTGATACATATATCCATAACTGTGGTTTCACAATACTGAAAGTATTTTTTATATTTTATTTTTTTATTTCAATAGATTTTGAGGTACGAGTGGTTTTTGCCTGCATGGATGAAGTATGTAGGGGTGAAGTCTGCAATTTTACTGCACCTGACACCCAAGTAGTGTGCATTGTACCCAATATGTACAATACTGAAAGAACTGGCCTCTGTTAATATGATACATATTTCCTCCAATAACACTAGATGAAATGTAGCTGGATATGGTTTTATTGGTATCATATTAAGATAAAAAGACTAAGGTTAGTGATAAAATCAGGTTTAAAAGACGTGTGTACATTTTTCCATAGTGCTCTCTGCATTTCAGGGACCTCAAGACTTAACAAGCCAATTTGGGTTCATTATAATGCTATATAAAATAGTCTTTCACCTTCCTACATGACTTTTAATAGATTCTTTTTTCTGGAGAAATTTAATATATGCTTTTCAACAATCACAAAGAGCTCAATTGTTAGATGACAGATTGTTGACACCCAGCTTGACTCAGTCAACCATTACATGAGTGTTTTCAGTTCATCTGAATACCAAAATTATATTGATGCAAACTCAGTTAAAATTTATTTTCTCTTATTTTAGTAAAGCCACATTTATAGAAAAAAAAATACACAACTCTCAGATTACTGTATTTTAAAGCTAAAGCTAGAAACTTATTTTGCTTTTTGTTAGTGCTTCATATCCTAACAATGAGACCCCGACTCCTAAGCACTTCAGCTTAACATTCACAAATCTAGATACATTATCCAACTTTCAGTTCAATAAATATTTATTAGGCACTTATACTGTACTATGGAACCTCAGGAAACAAAGATGTTTCTCAGAAGCTTAAAAGAAAGCAGAGGAGAAAGAGAATCATGTGTAACTGACTATAATATGAGAGCGTCAGCACTCCAAGGAGAGTCGAGAAAGGAAAAGATATTCTGTTTGGATGGGTCACAAATGCTTATCAAAAAGATAACTACTGAGCCAGGTCAAGAAATATAAAACCAAGCAGAGAAAGGAGGGAAAGCAGAGTGGACTGAAAGTGCTAGGGTTCGGGCTCAAGGCAGAGAATGCCACACTTGCAAATGCAGGGCAGGTGCCAGATAGAGCTGCTGCAGGGGAGGCTGGCAGGGAGGCACACAGCCCAACAGGGAAGAACCCTGAATGCCAAGCCAGGGGAGCCAGACTTGACCCAGTAGGCAGAGTGGAGCCACTGAACAATGTCAAATATGAGAAGGATTTGATTAGCTCTGTGTCTTAGAAATTTAACACTGACAACAGTACAGAGAAGAGATTAAAGACAAGAGACAGGAAGAAAATGTAAAGGGTTATACGATAGTTCATGAAGACCTTAATTAGGGCAGCAGTGGGAAGGATGGAGGGACAGAGAGGTATTTTAGAGGGAGACTTGATAGGACTTAGTGACTGGTGTGACAGAGGGAATGGTAGGCAGAAGTAGTGTCAGAGATGGCTTCAAATGTCCAGCTTGGATGACTGGAGGAATAAAGATGAGATGATTTGGCTAAGAAACTAAAGAGGAGCTGGCAGTGGGAAGGAACCTGTATTCTCTCCAGCCCAAGTAATACCCAGAGGAAGTGGGGGGTGTAGATCCAATGCTCAGGAGCTTACCCAAAGAGCAAAGAGCCAATATAAGGAGAATCATTAAGGGGCAGGCAAAGGAAGGCAGTGATTTAAGGGGGAAGAAAGGCAAAACAGAGGAAAATAATATTCAAAAAATCAAAGGGGAAGAGAAATTACAGGGGAAAAAGTAGCCAGTATTGTCAAATACTACAGATAGACCAAGGAGAAGAAGGACTAACGGAGTCCATCAGATCTGGCTTTGGAGAAGTGGGCAGTAATCTGTGGGAGACACTTTCACCAGAACAAGGCGCCACCTCCCAGCTACAGAGCGAGGAGCACCAAAGAGACGAGGGGGCGCAGCGCCAGGTTTCTCTTTCCCCAAGTTTGGCCATGAAGGAGAAACCGTGAGAGGAAAACAGGACTGAGGGAAGACTCCTGCCCAGCCCCTACCAGCCTACAAACTTGGATGTGCACGTTTGCAGGTGAGGAGACCCACAATTGGAGGGTAAGAGGCTGAAGATATAAAAGGGGAAGGAAGTGGATGGGGCAACTTTATGGGAGAGTCTGGAAACAGTACAGGTAGGTAGGGCTACCACTGGAAAACAGTAGGGTTTCTTTGGATTTAAAAGGGAAGGAAGAAATGGATGAGTCCAGATGCAGATAAACTTTGAGATAGAGAAGAGGACAGTTAGAGGAAATTACTTCTGACAAATTCTTTGTTCTTAGCAGATCTCAAGGCAGGGTCAACTGGCTCTGGAGATCAGGAAGGGGTTGTGTTGGTGAAAAATGTTAAAAAGTTTTGAAACAGCCAGGTGCAAAAGAGAAAAGGAGCCAAAAAGGGATAAGACAACTAATTAGGAGCACTGAAGGGCCGGGTAAATTAGAAACACATTTGAGACGGAGCCAGTTGGCAAAGCTATGGGATTTTCTCCAACAGTGCTCTGAGGAGAGAGATGAGGAACAGATGCAACAGATGGCTGAATTGATCTAATTTTGGAGACTGGTAATCAAGTGGTTACAGAATGTCCAACTAGACGTGAGAATGCTGGAAAAATGAAGCAAAAATGACTGTGCAGGCTACAGAGGGAAAGAGGTAAACTGAGACGGCTGGGGAAACAGGCAGGGTCAGAAAGAAGTCACAGAGCAGGGTTAGGAGGACAGGGAAGTGTTTAGAGGAGCCTGGCAGGATTCAAGATGTCAGAAGCAATGTGCTAAGCAATAAGAAGTTTTATTAAATGAATTTTCAAGTGAACAAAAATAAAGATAACTGAAGTTAAGCAAGTTTAAAATAAGATCACTGTGACACTTTGGGCAAGTTATTGCAACTCTGAGTCTTGATTTCCCCATCTGTAAATAGCAGGTTAAATAAATAAGAGAATGGATATAAAGTACCTAATACCCTGCCAGGCACATAGACGGGATTCAAGAAACAGTTGATGATGATAATGGTTAGAAAATTGTTACAGTTGTCCAGAATGCCGGCAGTGCCCAGGTAGCTAAAAAGTAGAAGCAGAAGTCTTCCAGGGATGAAGGGAGGTAAAAACAGTGATGAGGACAAAAAGATGAGTATCCTTGGATGATGTTTTCAAAAGAGAGGAGAGTGTGGAAACTAGGCTCCTAATAGGAAGTAGGAACACAGCCTTTCTCCTCTTAACCATAAACATTTAGGAGCTACCAGAGAGTAAGCAGTTTGTACTTAAAGAGTAAATAAGGGAAAACGAGATGGAATGGGTCAACCTTATTTTGCTCACTTTCAAATGGAGACTTCTAATTTTTTCTCATGGTCTACTAGCTTTTTCATAACAGAAGGCTGAAGGACTCACAGCAGTCTGCCCAAGAGAGAAAATATCTACTTCTAAACTGATAAAAACAGTTCTCTCCCACATACATCAACCTTTGAGTTGGTTAGACATTCACTATCAAAGAGAGCCTGTGTCATTTATCAAAAGCTTCTGTTAGGGGCAAATCCAATGACTTTGCGAGCAATGTGCACGTGATGTCTGTGCTTGTTTGCACGTGCATGCACATCCACATCTATGTGTATCTGAGTGTAAGAAGGAGTTGCAATAAAACCATGCCTTTCTAAGTTAAAGCTCTGACACACACATGCACACACAGTAAAATTTAAATTTTTGGAAGAAACAAACAATATACACAATATTAGAAAAGGTGACCCAGCAATCCCATTACTGGGTATACGCCCAAAGGATTATAAATCATTCTATTATAAAGACACACGCACATGTATGTTTATTGCAGCACTGTTCACAATAGCAAAGACTTGGAACTACCCAAATGCCCATCAATGATAGACTAGATAAAGAAAATGTGGCACATATACACCATGGAATACTATGCAGCTATAAAAAAGGATGAGTTCATGCCCTTTGCAAGGACATGGATGAGGTTGGAAACATCATTCTCAGCAAACTAACACAAGAACAGAAAACGAAACACCGCATGTTCTCACTCATAAGTGGAAGTTGAACAATGAGAACACATGGACACAGGGAGGGGAACATCACACACCAGGGCCTGTCAGGGGGTGGGGGACTAGGAGTGGGATGGCATTAGGAGAAATATCTAGTGTAGATGACTAGGTGATGGATGCAGCAAACCACCATGGCACATGTATACCTATGTAACAAACCTGTACGTTCTGCACATGTACCCCAGAACTTAAGTTATAATAATAATTTTTTTAAAAAAAAGAAAAAGAAAAGATGCAAGTATTGACTGAGTATACCCACAATCAAACAAGTAAGCATAGCCCAATGCTAGATGCTTTGGAGATATTAAAAATAAAAAATATTTTCTAACCTCAAATTAACCAAGGAATTCAGTGGGGATTCAAGACCCACATGCAAAAGATAGGTGACTCTCAATAGAGAGAGGGATGAGGAAGGCCAATAAAGAATACAGACAGAATGATGTCAGAAAACATCATGATTACTTTGGTCTCGTGAGGTTAAGAAAGGTTTACAGAGGAGGTGGTTGGACTTAGGCCAACTCCTGGTGGAAAGGAGCTGAGAAGCAATGAGAGGGAGGAAGAAAGACCAAGCTGGGGACATAGCACGTAAGAAAAGCACAGAGGTAGGAGGAGCCATGCATGTTCAAGTACATAAGAAACTGCCCGGCAGAAGCAGAAGGTTCATGCTCAGGAGTGAAGCGAAATGAGTTTGGAAAGCTGGTTACAGAAGACTGAAAAGGCACTGATTGGCAGGCTGCAGGGACTGGACCTACTTCATGTCGAGACAGTATGTTCCAAACCACCCTCTATAAGCATGTATTAAATATGTTTTTAAAATGAAGAAGAAAAGGCACAGCAGAAATTAAAATCAAGCTCAACATCTTTGTGGCCCAGAAACAATCAAGACAGTGGTGGGACTCTGGCTACACAGCTGGAAACCAGCAGAGGTGGCCAGGTGTTGCATTCCTGTGGGCACACAGGTCGAAAGCCCCTGGCGTGAAATAAGGGCTGGAGTCAGGCTCTCCCACATGGGGAAGGAGGCTGAGAGAAGTTGGGACCATTGCCCTCGGGCCAGGGCTGAGATGGAGCCACATCCCTGCCTCAGATGCAAGCCTGGAGGAGCTCACCAAGAGATGGGAGCCTGGGTCACTAAGGTCTGTTTCTACACTGAAAGGCCTACATGATCAGGTAGTGTAGACAAGAAGGCTAGCAGATGAGGAAGGAAAAACAGAGAGAGAGGAAACACACAAAAACTCCCATCCAAGGTGAATCTACCAACTAAAATTCCCTCACACACAAGGAAAATGAACATTATGAGGACTGACAAAGTCTGCAACCACAAGGCAAACTCTCACAGGGTGAGATGCAAATAACAAAACAATACAAAATGCCTTATCCTCCAGGTGAAAAAGTAAAAAATATACATAAAAAGAATAAGAAACCATAAAACAAAAACAGGCAGGCCCAAATTAGAACAGATAGCTATCAAAAGGAACAAATTAGAAATGCTGGAAAAGAAAGATATAGCCCCTGAAATCAAAGGTCAGTGGAATGGACACATTAAAGAAAATTCATGAATTGAAAAATAGGAGGAAGAATTCAATCAGAATACAGCTAGACCTTAGGAACTGAAAAATATAAAACAAAATGTAAGAAATATTGAGGACAGATTGAAAGGCTCCAATATAAGTTGGGGGGCTATTGGCCAGGTACAGTGGCTCATTCTTGTAATCCCAGCACTTTGGGAGGCCAAGGTAGGCAGATCACCTGAGGTCAGGAGTACAAGACCAGCCTGGCCAACATGGTGAAACCCTATTCATACTAAAAATGCAAAAATTAGGTGGGCATGGTGGCGGGCACCTGTAGTCCCAGCTACTCAGGAAGGTGAGGCAGGAGAATCGCTTGAACCTGAAAGGTGGAGGTTGTGGTGAACCGAGACTGTGCTGCTGCACTCCAGCCTGGGTAACAGAGTGAGACTCTAACTCAAAGAAAAAAAAAAAAAGAAGTTTGGGAGTTACTGCAAAAGGAGAAAGTAAGAGGAAAGGCAGCAAAGCAATATCCAAAAAGATAGTGGAGCCAGAAGTTGTGGCTCAAGCCTGTAATCCCAGCAATTTGGGTGGCCAAGGTAGGAAGATCACTTGAGGCCAGGAGTTTGAGACCAACCTGGGCAACATAGCAAGACACTCTCTCTACAAAAAAAAAAAAGAATGATGGCTAAGAATTTTCCATAACTAAAAAAGCAGCCGTAAGATTGAAAGTACACACTGATGCCAAGCAAGATAAATTATAATGAATCTGTATCTAGCTATATTATGGTGAAACTGTAGACTTTCAAGAAAAAAATCTTATAATAATTAGTTTTATTCTTCAACCACAGAAGCTATTAAGCAAAGGCTTACATTAGGAAACTAGTATTTTAAGTGGTTTCTGGCAGCAGTGCAAAACAGAGAGAGCAAATCATTTCCACCAAAAGATTCCCACGTGAAGTTTTTAATGGAAAACAATGGCTTGTATGTCTTTGTCTTACCTTGCTCTACCAAAAAATACTGGGCTTATGGTAGACACTTACATAAATATTAGCTATAACTTTATTAATTGGATAAGCTTCCATTTCATTTAATTTCATTTTTTAATATATGGGGTCTCTCTGTATTGCATAGCCTGGTCTCAAACTCCTGACCTCAAGTGATCCTCCTGCCTTAGCCTCCTAAAGTGCTAGGATTATAGTGTGAGCCATTGCACTCAGCCAGATTTTATAGGAATATAAAAAGCACTTGCTTTCTTTAACTCCTAACCAAAAAATAAGATGCAAGATTAAAATAAGACTCTTTCCTATTGACCTAGTAGTATTATTGATACTACATAAGAAACAATGTATAAAATTAAGCTGAACAATCAAGGCAATTCACAACTCTAATACACTGAGAATATATTCTTACCTATTATATATTTCTGATCAACCTTATCACTTAAAGCAAGTTTAATGTTTTCAAGTCTTTTCAAATAGAGAGTCAAAAATAGCTGACAGGCTTTATACAGAAAATCAACATGAACCACTGTTTAACACTGGAAACTTAAATTATACTACATATATACATATATGTACAAATACTGCAAACATATAAACAGCTTATATGCAAATTTAAAGGCATCGTCTGAACCATGCTGACCTTGTAACGATTTGATGCTTTTTCAAGTAAACATTCTCAGGTCCCCTTGGGAAGGGAAAAAAAAATTTCAACAATGTTGAATGAATGCCAAAGATGTGGTTCAATACTGAGATTTAGCTCATGTTCTTGATATAGTTAATATCCCTTAGCTGAAAAATTATATCAAATCTAAAGCAATGCCACAACAAAGAGGAAAGATGAAAAACCACAGTAACTTAAATATACAACAGAAGGTTAGAAAGCTAGGACTAATTGTTAACTGTAGTAAATTTTAACACTTAGTTAATATTTAATGATAGTATTAATATGAATTAATAAATGAATAAATATTGATAGGGTTTGGATGTTTTATCCCCTCCAAATGTCCTGTTGAAATGTGACTCCAATGTTGGAGGTGGGCCTAGCGGGAGGTGCTTGGGTCATGGGAGTGGATCCTTCACGAACGTCTTGGTGCCATCCTCCCAGTAACGAGGGCGTTCTCACTCTATGAGTGCACATGGATCTGGTGGTTTAAAACAGCCTGGCACATCCTCCCTGTCTCTTGTTCCCTCTTGCCATGTGATCCGTGTGTTCCCCCTTTGCCTTCCACCATAATTGTAAGCTTCCTGAGGACTCACGGGAAGCCAAGCAGATTGTTGGTGTCATGCTGTACAGCCCATAGAACTGTGAGTCAAATAAATCTTTTGTATTTATGAATTACCCAGACTCAGGTATTTCTTAATAGCAATAAAAGCAGACTAATAAAAGTGTCATATTTAAAATCAGGACAAGATGACTAATTTTTAAAATGGAGACTAGGCAGAGGGAAAAGACATCAAGTTTACGTCGCGAAACACTACCACATACCACTGGAAAGTATTAGCACTTCACTGTAAATGGATATTCAAACAATCAATAAGTAGTTTATCACTGTCAGTACTAACATTATTCCAAAGTAAAAATGAACCACACTTTAGTGCAGTGCCAATCACTCAGTAGATTTTCATCAAACTGGTTATTTTATGCTAGACTCCAATATTTTGATCTTATTCCAGGCCCTACTTTAAAGACCAATAACTCCTTAAAATACGTATATATTCTGCCTGATGTTAGAAACAGAAGAACTTAACCTATTCATAGGCTACCAAGGTTGTTCTTACATTGGTCAAATTTGAGATGGAAAACATCCACACAGTCTTCATAACCAAAGAAAGAGCAGCATTAATGAGCTGAGTATAAAAGTAGCTACTACCACTAGAAAAGAGAACTACATGTAAGCCAACTTCAACTGTCATATAAGAATGCTAAGGTAAAGTAGGAAGCACACAATATTTCACTTCCATTTTGCTTTCAACATTCAACCAAATGAGTGTTTTAATTTGTAATTCCCTCCTGTGACCAGTACTGTGTTAGAAACCATGAACTATAAAAGAACTTTTTGAAATGTCTGCAAAAGGAAGTTTAAAATTTGGAGACAATTCTTATATACACAGACAATATGTAAACGAATATAGATGTTCATGTATGTAATAGCATACACGATAAAATAAAGTACTAATTATAGGGTGGATTCAACTTACTGGGGAAGGCTTCACAGAGGACATGGAAGGTAATATATGTCTTTATTTAAAGATGAGAAATTGGTAAGGAGGGCAGGGGGCTTCCAAGAAAAGGCTTCCTAAAGACTAGCAGTAGGCATGAACACAGTGGGAGAAGAGGACAAGACAACAAGCAGGGTAAATGCTGGTGCAAAAATACAACACAGAAATGCAGTATAGAGGGCCTGAAAGCCCAGCAAAGAAAGTCAGTATTTATGTTCTAGCACTAGGGGACCACTGGTCTTTTCTGAACAGGGAAATCAGATGTTGAAATCTATATCTATTATCTGGCAACGCTTTGAAGCAGGGGTTGGCAAACTGTAGCTGACTATCCAAATGTAACCCACCACCTGTTTTTGTTAATAAAGTTTTATTTAACACAGCCACACCTTTCGTTTATGTGTTGAGTTAAATAGTTGGGACACAAAGCTAAAAATCTTTACTGCCTGGCCCTTTACGGAAAAAGTTTGCCAACTCTACTTTAAAGTAGGCATTAAAGGTGGAAAGAGACAAGTTAGGAAGACCATAAAAGACTCAAACACAACAGGGATGAGGAGGCAACTGAATGTAGAAGAAAGGAAAAATTTCAAGAGACAATGAATGTCACCATTGACATTGCCTACAACCTTCACGATGAGAATATCCCTGAAAATGTTTGAAGATAGAAGAGTGCATAACAAAGCTTATCATAGGCTATAATGTTTTACTTATTTGTCTAGTTTTATTATTAAAGCTATAGAGCATTCATTCATTTAAACATCCATCCAACCTTTTACCCAATCAACAGATACTTAATGAGTGTCTAATATATGCCATTCACAGGGCATATAACTATGAAAACCAGAGGCACCATCCCTGCCCTCACAAAGCATATAGTCTAGTGGATGATGTGAATTCAGAGTGAAAAAAAGTATTGTGATTTAGACCAAGATGGGATGTAGGGAGGCTTATGGGAGAAGCACCATGACCTAACTCAGACTTGAGGATCAGGTAAGGTCACTGTAGATGACTAGTAATCCAGTGATTAAGTGTCATAAAAATAAAGCATAGCAAATATTCAAGGCAGATACCACAAGTAATTTCAATTTAATAAAATACTTCCACCCCACCTACACCATAATCACATGTCCCTCATTTCTTAAGCATTTAAAAACTCCTCTGAGTGTCAGGGAGTGAAACTCATTTTTTACAGTAAGTGGGTCAACAAAAATGTAACCTTGTGTATGCATCACACAGGGCAGTAGAAACTGCAAGACTAGTAAAAGAGGACAAATTAATAAAAATAAAATCTGACTGTTCCTCAGCATTCTGTCACAACCAGAAGGAATCCTTAACATTTGTTCTTGTTTTCTGTGTTAAATGATTTAATGACAGAATAAGGAAATCATTTTTACATTTTTCTGGGGGCTGAACTGCTGCAAAAAAATGAGTGAGCAATTGCAGCTTTCAAAAGAGATGCTAATTGTAGCTTTTAAAATATTAGATTCCCTCTAAACACCCATCACCCCCATCCCTTAAGAGTTTCTGGGTCTTTCTTAAAGGTTCTGGGAGGATATTGTCATGCACACTTCATTTTCCTACCTAAGAATCTTCAAACCTTTTTATTGAGTGATTTTCCTAGTTCTTCAAGGCTCCTAATCTCACATCTTCAGGAGCGCTAGAACTAGAAGGATGATCTTATTTAGACAATAAACCCCAGTCTAATTAGACAAGCTGCACTGGACTGTAAGCAAAAATAACTCATAACCTCCAATCTTATTCCACACAAAGTGGGAATTTCCACCTTAATTTAGCTTTTCGACCATAGGTCAGCAGAGGTAGGACTTGGGACCTTCCCTCTCACAGGAGGTTTTCTAGGCAAAGTTAAAGCAGGGAGGGTCTGCTACAGAGACCTGCTGCTTCCTACTTCCAGGGAGGGTGAGGGGGCAGAAAATGTTGTTGTGCCGATAATTCCATTTACAAATGCTTTTCTTTACAATAAGATGATAAATTTAGGAGGGGAGAGAAGGAAAGTAGCAGCAACTACCCACACTATTACTTTAAATTCAATTATTTAAATATCACTCTATTCTAACCAGAAGAGGGATGAGGAGAAGTGAAAAGAAATTTAAAAATATGGAACAAGGCCCAAAGCAAGTTATATAAACATCATTAGGGGAGATCAACAATTGTCTAAAGAATACCCCCATGATTCTAACAGCAAAAAGGAAAATAAAAAAGTAGAACATTATTCTTGTCAAGCTACCAATGCTGCTGGCATTCAGCTATAAATGTGAATTACACAATACCTTTACACGTGTAATCTGCAAGGTATTTATATAGTCATGTGTCACTTAATGACAAGGATACATTCTGGGAATGTATCTTTAGGCAATTTCATCGTTGTGTGCACATGATAGAGTGCACTTATACAAACCTAGATGGTAGAGCCTGCTACACACCTAAATTGTACAGCCTATTTTGCCTCTAGGCTGCAAACTTGTATGGCATGTTATTGTACGGAATATTGTAGGCAACTGTAACACAATGGTAAGTACGTGTGTCTAAACATAGAAAATATACAGTAAAAATATGGTATAAAAGATTCACAAATTGTACACCTGGTACTTACCATGGATGGAGTTTGCAGGACTGGGAGGTGCTCTGGGGTGGTCAGTGGGTGAGTTGTGAGTGAATGTGAAGTCCTAGAACATTACTAAACTCTATTGCAGACTTTATAAGCACTGTACACTTAAGCTATATTAAATCTATATTAAAATTTTTTCTTTCATCAATAATCAATTGACCTTAGCTTACTTAACATTTTATTTTATAAACTTTAATTGTTTTAACTTTTGATTCTTTTGTAATAACACTTAGTTTACTATTTTTTAATTTTTATCAACTCCCAATCACTTGGAATACTTAAAAATATTGTATGTAGGATGGGATCCAAGATGGCCGCATAGGAGCAGCTCAGGATTGCAGCTCCCAGTGAGGGTGCAGAGGGTGAGTGGACGCCGCATTTCCAGACGGATTTTTATTACCCCCAGACCAGGAGATCCCCAGGCAGAGCAGCCCCACGGGTCGCCAGCGCGGCTGTTTCGGCTGGCGCGGCTGTTTGGCCGGCTCGGCTGTTTCGGCCGGCGCGGCTGCTTTGCCGGCGCCCTGGTGCGGCGGTTCTCCGCACAAAATCCACTGGTCTGTGCGCCCTTTTAACTGGCGAGTGGAGCTACGGGAAGGCGGATTAAAAAGGGGACTGAATCAGGGAGCCAGCCCAGGAGACTCCCAGGCAAAAAAGTGCTACAAATCTCAGCGCCGCTGTTTCAGCCTGCGCAGTGTGTCCCCGCAGGGGAAATCACACAGATCCCGGCGCCTTTTCAACAGGCGACGGGAACACCTGGGAGTCGACCATTCAACTAAAAAAAGGCTCTGAGACAGCGAGCCAGGTGATCAGGCTCGGCTAAAACAGCAATTGGAAGCGCTCTTGGTTAAGAGTTTTGCAGCGGGCACAGCTGAACCCGGGACGGTCCAGTTCTGTGGGGGAGGGGCGTCCGCCATTACGGGCACTCCACCACTACAGAGGTAGTCC
>PVKP010030508.1:0-27838 GCA_004027715.1 Plecturocebus donacophilus
GAGAAGGCCCTTCATAATTTCCATCTGTTCTGCCTTGATGTGGCCACTGTTGAGTTAGCTCATTCTGGAAAGTTCCTCCAAAGAGGCCTTTCCATCTTCTTTCCATCCAAAGAGGCCTTGTCATCGTCAGCCTGGTGGGGCTGATTCATGAGCAGCTGCTTCCGGAGCTCAGAATGGACTCCAAGGCCCCACAGCAGATAGAAAGGACCTCATTGAGCAGCCCTGGCCACTGCCAAGGAGAGCTCAGACCCGTGCTACTCCCAGGCTGGGTGTCAGTGCAGGGTCAGGCAGGAAGATGCACACTCACATCTCTCGAGCACCTACCGCAGGCCAGGCCATGCACTGTAAGTTCCCCTGACTCTGTATCTTCTCGAAAGCCCGCACAGGGAGACCTTTATTCCTTCTTCCATTTGGGAGGCCTTTCATCAGACATTTAGCAAATGCTTAAGCCATGTTCTGCTCTTTGCTAGGCCTGAAAGGTGCTTTGAGGAGCAAAAACACTCAAGTTCCTGCCCCAAAGGGGCCCACAGTCCAGTGTGGAGATGCTGATTGTCAAGTGCAACACGTGCAGATCACAAGCAAGTACACACAAACACGTGCAAAATCGTGACTATAAAAAGTGGGTGGATGAGGGGTGCTGCTTCTCCCAAGATCTATAATTATGGTTAAGAACCCCATTGTACAGGCAAGGACATTGAGGTTCCCAGACATACGCAATGCGCCTGAAGGATAATGCACACACTCCCTGGGGCAGGTTAGAGGACCTCTACTTGGGGCCTTCCAACCTCAACCCTAACACTCCACACCTTCACTACAGGGAGCTCCAGGCAGACATATTTACAGTGTATTTGCCTTTTTCCTCTCCTTCGCCAAATCACATGCACCTTGTTAAACAAGGAGTGTTTTTACACCCATTGTCCCCTTCTCACGGAAGACTGCTAGTCCTGGCACAGTACCTGACATTTAGTAGGTAGTCAATGAATATTTGGAGGATGGATGGAGTGAAAGTTAGGTGGATAGGCAGGTGGGTGCAAGGGATTTGGAATGGGCAGATGGATGACTAGATGCATAGAGCAGTGGTTGGACAGGCAAATGGTTAGAGGGTTGGATGAACAGATGGATGAATGAATGGTTGGCTTGATTCATTCATGGATGATTAGACCGATGGATGGATAGGTGGTTAGTTGGATGGATGGACTGATGGATGGATGAATGAATGGACACAAGTCTTCACAGAGTTATTTTATTCTTTGTTATCCTAGCATTATCAATCAATACATTTTTCTTTAATAGTTCTAAGAAAGATAATAATGGGGTGACACTAATATTCTTGGCCTCCTTTCATCCATATGCTATCCTCCCCATTCATTGCTTGGGAATGTACAATATTCCTTTAAATGCTCTGATAAGCCCTGCGATAAAGAAAGATTTAACTTTATGTAACCCAGAGTTTACCAATTATAGTCAACGACAGCTCTTCTTTTCCCTAAGACCATTTGACACACCTGGATCTACTCTTCAGAATTTTTTTTACTTGGCAATCCTTTAAGTGTTTCTATGATAGGAAAGCCACTTTGTGTATATGTGTCTATGTATATATGTGTGTGTGTTTGTGTCTATGTATGCATATGTATGTGTGTGTATGTGTATGTGTATGCCTATATGTGACTCTGTGTATGTGTGTATTACAATGGCATGGTTTTGAAAACACTTTACCAGGAAAAAGGAGGTGTTTTATGCCCACTTTGCTGGTGATGAAACTTGCTGTGTGACCTTGATGGTCCAATCCTCTCTGGTCTCTATGTCAGCTATAAAAGTAAGAACATGATGGGTGTGGTCTCTAAACTCTCTTCCAGTTCCAGCCTGGCTCTGCTGCATGATACTTCCTGCCTCCCAAGGGATGCGTCCACGTATGGAGGACCTGCCACGTTCCTTCCTGGGCTGCCCTCTTTCCCAGGATGCCTGCCCTTCTCCTCTAGGGGACAGACAGGCCACGAAGGGGTAAATTACCCATACCTGCTCCAAATGTCTGGACACCTTGATGCTATGACTCAATTTTCCTTGCTGGCCCCGCAGACCTTCACAGAGCAGGCACGTTCATCTTCCTATCACAGCCCAGCCCTGCCAGGCAGTCAGCTCCCGGCACCGGCTGTTCTGTCCCAGCTCGATGCCTCCACCTCCCTCTCCTGGGAGCAAAGTAACTCATCACCATATTTTGACTGCAGCCACTTGCACCCCCTGCTCTGGCTCCTCCTGCCTCTTGGGAATTAGCAGTGGCTGAGCCGACAAAATCATTCTACCCCAAGTGTTCCAGAAGCTCAGAGCAGCAGCCCTAAGATCATCGCTACAGCCCCCATGAGGACTGCCGGGGGCAGCTCAGTCTCCCTGGGCCCAGGGGACTTGAGGAAGGTGTCTGTCTGAGTGGAGATGGAGGGCAGGGCACCTGGACAGACTGAACAGAGACTCAGCTCTTAGGCTCCTCAATGAGGGCTTCTGAGAGGCTGGAGATGGTCGATACCACCCCCAACCTCCACCGACAAAATGGAATCTGTCTGCAACCCCAGTTCCGTAACAGAGCTGGCAAATGAACATGGGGAAAAGAACCAAACCCTGACACCTAAAATCCATCTTCCTAGGACTTCCCAAGAATCTCAGCTTGCCAGGGGCCTGCGCCATGGATGAGAAGAGCAGTGGAAACCATGTCCAACCCTGGCACATAATAGGTGCTCAGTAAATACCATTCAATAGGCCTTTGCTTGTGACTTACATCATTGTTTTACGTTTCACTAAGAAAAAAAAAACCCTACCATATGAACCTTGGCATGTCACGCATTGTAAGATAAAACTTGATTTCAGAGATGTGAAAAGCTAAACGAGTGCATTTGAATCAACTACATAGGGTACCTGTCAAGTGAGGGGACGAATGAGAAAATGGCGAGAGGTTTAGGTTTACAGTTTCGTATTTACAGATAGTGCTTCTGCTAACTTGCTTTGTGACCTTGAGGAAATCACCTTCTATCCCTAGACCTCTGCTTCCTCACCAGTCAGGCGGGATTCACCGTCCTCACCAGCAACCTCAGAAGGCTACTGTAGAAATCCCATAGGATCCAGGGAGCAACAAATCTTCAAAAGCTGCAAAGCCGTTTAAATAGGAGCCCAGGATGGTCAGTCAACAAGTGAAATCCTCATCCAGGGTATTTACTGTCAGTGTATTTGCTGTGTGAATTTGGATAAGTCGCTTTGCCTCTCTGGGCTTCCGTTTCCCTATCTATCGCCTATAGAGACAAAGGCATATATATATATGGCTATTGGGAATATCAGAGAAGGTGATGTTTGTAAGGTGCTTAATGCCATTCGTGACATGTGGCAAAACAGGGCCATGGCCACTAGCTACCACTGATGTGTGTACACATAGTCACATTATCTGAGTGGTGGGAAGCATGCTTCCAGTAGCCTGGCTCCCTGTTTTCTTTAAATCACCATTTGTATCTCCAGTGTCTTATAGACAGTAATTTGCTCTTTGAACAATCTGATGAATGAAAGGATGAATGAATGAATGAATGAATGCATACTCTTGGGTGTGCAGGTAAGGCTGAATTCCACAGGCATCAACTCTTTAAATCACCCACAGGCAAAACAAGAAACAAATCACCTTGGAGATCGTGCAGGCTCGCCCCCATTTCCTAGAGAAGGAAACGGAGGCTCTGAGAGATTCAGGAAGTTACCCAAACCTACACTGCCCACAGGTAGAGTCCAGATCAAGCCTCCAGCCGCCAGCCCCAGTGTTTCTCCTTCAGCCTCAGACCCTGGGCCAATGTCCAGTCCCTCTCCGACTCCAGTGACCAAGGGCACACTCTTCCTAGGTTAAGCATTGTTCCATTTTCTCTGACACAAACGCTTCCCTAGGAAGCCTTGGGAAGAGAAACTGCCGTGGCCTCCAGGGCCTCGGACCTGGCCCGATTATTATTCCTCTCGGTGTAATAAATACGTTTTAAGAGAAACAGATGCCGGAACAGTTGGACAGGAAGGGCCCAGGCCTGTGAAGAGGAATCTGGTTTGTGAAAATCTGTCTATTTGCCAGACGGTGAGCAGGATGCCGCAGCCAGCCAGGTGCGGGCCCGGCTGCCAGGTGGGCTCACCCAGCCTTCCCACCACGCCTGCAGGCCCCTCCGGACCACCATCCTCAGGCGCTCAAATGGGCGTCCAGTTGTCATGCCTGCTGCAAAGGGCCCCAGGATGCCGATCATGGCCCCTTAATCACATCGGTCACTTCCGTGGGAGAGGGGCCTCCATCTCGAAACCCGTAGCAACGTATGCAAAGCGTGGCAGGGATGGGGAGGCATCTTCCCACTCAGACACAACACCGTCCATGAGTGGCTTTTCTCTTCCATTGCTGTCTGAGGATGCTTGTGACCGGCAAGTAGCCACCTCGATACCTGACCATTGAAACTGTGATAGGAAAGGGTCCCCTTATTGCCTTTTCTGCCCGGCGAGTCTCTTCACTCTCCCTTCATGGAAAAAAAAGCAATGTGGCCTGATTTACAAAAGGCATCTTGGCTGCTGTAGGTGCAGGTTCCAGCTTCCACGACGTACAGAAGCCCAGATCAGACTTTTGTCCCGGACTAGACACCCCATCACACACCTTCTCCCTTGGCTTAAGCTCATAAATCCCAGTGGTTTTTGGCAGACCTGTGGACAGGGGCAGGAAAGCAGAACGCTCAGTGTATGGCCTGACTTTTTGCCCTCATAGCCATCCAGCAGGGAGAAGAGATCACCTCCACTTTGCAGATGTGAAAGAAGAGGTTCTAGGAAGAACACGACTTGCCCACGGTCACGTGTTTCAGAAGTGAGTGTTGTGGGGCGGGGACACACGGGGCTGCCCGACTGTCATGTCTCCTCTCTTCTTGCTGATTCAGCTGCCTTTCTAGGGACAAACTAATGACTCTCCTCCATCCTCCCAAAACACTGGCTGGAGATGAAGATATTCCCCTATTTCCCTCACCGGCTCTGTGGTCCCAGGCAAAGTGAGGCATTCATTTGCTTCTGGGAGAACGAATGCGAAGAACCTCTCTTTCTTTCTCCTCCCTTCTCAGAGCTGCCCCACAGAAGGAGATTAATCATATAATAAGCTTTCCCTTCAATAAACTTAGCTTCCAGTATTCTTTCCCATTGTCCCCCAGAAGCCCAGGCAATTCAAGAATTCTGCATCTAAATTATATTTCTCCAAGCATTCCTTGTTCTCAGCAGTGGTATGAAAATACTTTGTGTGGTTGTGTAATCTGACTTTTTTTTGTGTGCTGGTGATAATAGAGAGATGAGGGGAACTAGTCTTTTCTAAAACTGTGGTAATAATAATAGTCTCACTGCCTCCCATACGCTGAGAACTTATGGTATTCCAGGCTCTGCACGGAGCACTGTGCAAGCAGCATCTTATTTAACCTTTTCAGCCCTGCTAGGAGATGGTTGCTGGCATTGTCACATCATAGTAACAAGAAAGCAAAGCACATTTTTGTCACTTGCCCAAAATCACACAATTAGGGAGTGGCAGAGCTGGATTTCAGCCTCAGGATTCCTAAGTGCTGGGTCCTCTGCGTGGCTTCACTGAACTTCCATTTCACCTTCTTTGGCCTGGAGAAGCTGTGAAACAAAGCAGGATGTTTCTCTTTTTCCTTCCTTCCTTTCTTTTCTTTTATTCTTTTCTTTTCTTTTGATGGAATCTCTCTCTGTTACCTAGACTGGAGTGCAATGGCATGATCTCGGGTCACTGCAACCTCTGCCTCCTGGGTTCAAGCAATTCTCCAGCTTCAGCCTCCCAAGTAGCTGGGATTACAGGTGCCTGCCACCATGCCTGGCTAAATTTTGTAATTTTTTTTAGTAGAGATGGGGTTTCACCATGTTGGCCAAGCTGGTTGTGAACTCCTGACTTCAGATGATTCTCCCATTTCAGCCTCCCAAAGTGCTGGGATTACAGGCATGAGCCATCACACCTGGCCCAAGAAGGATATTTCTAGATTGTCTTGAAGCAAGGGTTCTGGACGCAGATTTGTTCCTGCCAATGAGAGGTATTGATGTGAGACTTAGGAAGCTACTGTGAGTCCATCCTCTGGTGGTTTGTGGCTACTGTTATTGGCAAATAGTGTGGTGGTAGTAATTGGAGGTTTTCCTGCAACAGGCACTCCCCTTCATTCTCCCACATCCTAGACCTCAAGAGGCAGTGGTGGTAGAGGTGCAACAGTGCCTTGCATCTGGCATAGTCTGGCAGCAGCTGTCCAGGTCCAGGTGCCTCTGCTCTGTGTATTCTGGGAGTTATTCTAGGAAACTTCACCTAGAACTTGCTCCTTCTGCCCTTCCAGTGGTCTTACGTGCCCTGGATTCCCTGTATTAAATCCCTTCCTGCTTAAGATACCTGGACTGGATTTTGTTACCTGCTTGGAGCATGGACTGATCCTTTGGATGGCATCAGGGAAACAAACCCATTCTAGCTTCTGAGCCTTAGTTTCTGTACAATTTGCAGAGTCATAGAAAGGCTGTAATGAGGGAGTGGGAGGAAAGGAGCTTCCCAAAGGTGAGCCCTTCTGCAGAGATTATGGCCGATCAGAAGGTACTCTTCCAAATAGAGAACATGGGGCATGGTTTCCCCGGTAAATGGCCCATAGTCATCCATCACTTTCAAACTCATTACAGAACTGCTACCTAAACAGCATGCCAAGGATGTGGAGAGCACCTGGAATATGGAACAAGGGGCAGGACAGGCTTTTAGCTCATGTCTGTTCCTGGTCCTCTTCGCTCTTGGTTCCATCATCTGTGCCAGCTCACCTGGGAGGCTTGCTGTGATGGCACAGTGAGGAGCTGCTGGCATGAACTGCATAATCTTGCCCTTCTGTCTTACATGGGGCATGGCAGGATGTCCCAGGAACAGACTCCACCTCACCACCATCCTTGAGATGTTGCAGCGTCCAGAAGTCTACAGTGCTGATCAGGGACCTGTGGGATCTTGCTCACCTAACAGAGAAATAGGTCTGAAGCGGACGGCCGTGAGAATGAAGCCAGCAATCTGCCAGGATGCCTCAGCCACTGTCAAGACTTGTGTGTGCAGAGAAACTGGACATAAGACGGGAGGACTGAAAGGGTGTGCAAGCCACTGGATTCAGCCATCCATTCAATCAACATTTTTTGACCACCCACTATGTGCTAGGTCCTGTGCTTACATTGAGGATTTAATAGTAAAGAAATTATGGGACTTCATTGGGCTGATAGTGTTTCAGGGGAGAGAGAAGTGAACACGGTTATACATGAGAGTGATTAGCGCCAAATTGGGAGAAGCAAAGTGGGTGTGGTGTGTGTGCTGTGGAAACACAGGGAAACCACCTGATTCAGTCAAGGGCAATCAGGAAAGGATACCTGGAAGAGGTGACCCCTAAACCAAGACCTGATGGACATGTACGAATTTTTGGCAAACCAGGATAGTGAGGTGAGGGGAAAAATGCTTCTAGAGAGAAAAGCCTGAGTGAAGACTCTGGAATGAGAATGAGTTTATCCCAGGACTCAGAGATGTTTAAATGTGCTGAGGAAGGAGTGATGGGGAGAAGGGCAGAGCCAGACCTCACAGGGCCCTGGAGACCAGGCTAAGGAGCATGGCTTCATTGTGAGGACACTGAGAACCCGTGGAACGGTTTTGGACAGGGAAAGGTGTTCTAGTTATTGATGATTGCGTAAGTCCATAGAGCTTCTATTTTTCTAATAGACTGTTTTTTAGAACAACTTTAAATTCACAGTAACATTGAGAAGAAAGTACAGAGAGTTCCCACATATCCCTCACCCACCAACATAGCCTCCTGCACCATCAACGTGATTACAGTAGATGAACTAACAATGACACATCATTATCAACCCAAGTTCATCGTTTACATTAGGGTTCGCTCTTGGAACTGTACAATGCATGGTTTTTGGCAAGTGTATAATGACATGTATCCACCATCCTAATAATGTACAGAATAACTTTACTATCCTAAAAGCCCTCCAGCTCCCATGGAACTTTTTTAAAGGAAGGATTTCTGGGTTTCTCGCTCAGATCTATGGAACTAGAATCCTGATAGGTAAGACCCAGGAATTTGCACATTAATGTTTCCCCCACCTATCTCCAAATGCAGGGTGAAATTGAGACAGCTGATCCAAGCCATGGTCTGTCTACAGAAACTTCTGGATGATATAGTATCTAAAGCCCCTCCTCTGCCTTTGCCTGGAAGCCCACTTCCAGTTGACTTTAGAATCCAAGCAGTTCTCATGGGACCCCGGTGGCCTTCCCTGAATGATTGATGTTGAGAAAAGATTCTTCCCCGCTGCAAAGCTTTACCTTCCCACCAGGGCTGTTAGACTTCTAGTCTTCCTCTAGGGACATCCAGCAGAGCTCTTTCAGGGGAATATGCGGTGCATGATGACCAACGTTTGGAAACAAAATGAAGGGAAAGAGCAAAAATATATATATTTTCTGGAGTTAGCACCCTCCACCTTTACTATAGTAACCAAGATTCTTGCCTGTAATCCCAGCAGTCTGGGAGGCTGAGATGGCTGGATCACCAGAGGTCAGGAGTTTGAGACCAGCCTGGCCAACATGGTGAAAACCCATCTCCACTAAAAATGCAGAAATTAGCCTTGTGTGGTGGCAGGCGCCTGTAATCCTAGCTAATTGGAAGGCTGAGGCAGGAGAATTGCTTGAACCCTGGAGGCGGAGGCCTTTTTCTCTTTTCAGAAAAAGAGAGAGAGAAGAAGTAAATGAGCCTACCTTCTTCCTGCCCACCCTCCCCTAACACCCTTCCGAGGCTCCATGGCTGGACCTATAGGCATGGGCGTGGGGTTTATTGGAATCTGCAGCAGCTAACATGCAGACATTGCAGGCCGCATGGTGCTAATCATATTACAAAGTTCACAGGGGAAGAAAGGGAGACGAGGGAGGGGTCAGAAGCAACTTTTGCCAATTCTGAAAACGGCTCCTCCCACTGCCTCTTAGCTGTGTAGGGAAGGGGCCAGATCAGATTAGGGCCACCAGTTGCCACATTATGTGTCTCGAATCCACTAACTCTCATTAAGCTCCGAAAATCCCTTTTACGGCGTTTAGGACACCTCGGGAGGAGCTTGCTGTGTAAATATTATTCCACCATTAAATCCTACAACCAGGCCACCGCTAACAAGTGGATTCGCAATGGTTTCGCCGAGGGAGCTGCGCTGGGGGCCTGTGAACTACGGCCAAGGGGCTTGGCCCAGAAGCCAGCGGAGCGGGAAAGCGCCTCATTCTCCCACGAAAGCCTCCTGCCATTTGGGCCTGCTTAATGAAACGGGGTCGCTGGGGCATTCGATTTGGGCTGGGAACCAGACACGCCATCAGGAGCCACTTAGAGCGAGGGCCCGCCTTAGGCAGCTGGCGTTCCTGCTTACCCCCCTCAATCCCACGCGGGAGCCTTGTGGGCTGCAGACCTCCTGGCTGAGGCTGGGGTCTGCCTCGAGTATCCCCCACCTCGGCAGCAGAGCAGATGCGGGCACCGTTCCGGGGAGGCGACTTTTTCCCAGCCGGAGGCAACTTTGCCTTGGGTATCCTTTCTGCTGTCTGCAAGCCCAGACCCTTTCTTTATTAATTTGTGTATTGGGAGGAAGGAAATGGCTGCATGATGAGCCATCGATTACTGTGGATGGATAAGCTATCTGACTCAGCAGACGCTGCTGTTGCTGCTGCTGGGATGGCTGTCACTGCTTTTGGCTTTTCTTTTTAAAAAATTAATTAATTTACTTTTTAAGCTGATTTGCAGATTGCACTTCTGGGATGTGGTGAGCAAGGATGAAGGACTTAGAGTTGTAAAGTGCCTAGCTCAGGTATGGGAGGCATTCAGCATTCCAGAATTCCTCCTTGAACTCAGCCACGGGCAGGATAAGCCTGGTGCTCTGGCAGTGAGGAATCCCATGTTCTGGACCTGCAGGGATATGAAGCAGGCAGGTCCTGGCACACAATGGGTGCCCAGTAAGTGGGGACTGAGGCATATGAAGCCCCAAGCACCACTGTGTGTGGCACATTGCTCAATTAACACTGTCTTTTTTTCATTCTTCTTTCAGGAGTTTGAACCCCATCTCAGTTACGTTTGCAGCTTCATGATGTCAAGAACATCGCTTTCCTTTTCTGAGCTTCAGTTTCCACATCTGTAAAATGGAGCTTATATCTGCAACATGGAGCTGCTGAAAAGCTTCACTCATCCACTCATGGGCTTAATATGTAGTTGTTGACTACCTACTGTGTGCTGGTGCTGAGGGTTTGGGGATGAATAAAATCTGCTGCAGGGTCCAGCCCCGAAAGGTCTAGTGGGTGTTCTTTTGTGTGCAGAGACGATAGATCGCAGGAAAGACACAAGGATGCAGAGATAAGAGAAGAATTCAGCTGGGCCTGGGGGACCACTGCTACCAAGGCGCGGAGTCCAGGAGTGGCCCCGAATGCCTGGACATGCTGATATTTATTGTACGCAAGGCGCGGGGGCAGGGCCAGGAGAGTGACTCATCTGACATGACTGGGAGAGGTCAAGCAAATCGGTACACACAATAGAGCGGGCCATGTGGGTACAGTACGGGGGTCACATGGGTACAGTACAGGGGGTCACAGGGGTACAGTACAGAGGGCCCCTTCGTTTCAGGCAGCGCTGCAAGGAGGGAAGGCACATATATCAGTTTTTTTCTATGCACTTCTCAGAGAGATCAAAGGCTTTTAGGATTCCTGTATTCTTATCTCTCACAACTTCTAAGAATTTACAAGGGAGCATCGGGTGGAAAAGTGGAACATGAAAGTGGACAAGGATGGTGACTGTCGCAGCACAGCACCATGGAGAGGTGTTTAATCCTCTGGATGTCTGCGGGCCGGCCTGGCTAGTGCCAGACCTTCCTCGAGAGCTGGACAGAGCAGAGTGTTCTCTGAAATCCCCAGTGAAAGGGAAAGTCCCCCTCACGGCCTCTAAGCAACCGACGCCTCTCCAGGCGCTGGCGTGACTGCAAGGCATTTACTCTCTCCACCTGATCACTTCTCACAATGTTTCTTCAATCTGGTGCTTCCCTCAGAGAGCTAGTGGTCCACAGAGGAGCTGACAGATAAATACGATGCTCTGTCGTCAGTGCTGTGGTTTGGAAGCCCTGATGAAAGACCCTTAATGTAGCCTGCCTAGAGGACAGGGGATGACTGGCAATGACCTCCTAGAGCAGAGTTTAGCGAACTACTGTCCCCAGGCCAAACCTCGCCCACTGCCTCTTTCCTACAGCTCACACTAAGAATGGTCTTTACACCTTTGAATGGTTTTACACAATCAAAATCATGTTTCATGCCACTTGAACATTCCATGACATTCAAATTTCAGTGTCCATAAATTCTGCTTTCTTGAAACACAGCCATCCTCATTCATTTGTGTACTGTTTGTGCCTCTTTGCAGGTTGACCGTGTACCCCCACGAAGTCTAAGCTATTTACTGTACAGAATACATTCTCTGACCACTGTCCCAGAGGAGGTGATATGTGAGTTCAAGCCAAAGGACAGGGAGACATTGGTCAGCTGGAGATGGACGGAAGAGGTGAGAAGAGGTTTGCTTTGCAGGCTGGAGAAAATTCATGGCATCTTCAAAGATGACGCAATTCTTATGCAACAAACTGCAAAGTGCCATACCAATTTGAGTTTTCAGAACAGCGGAGGGTGGGCCCATCACCAGTCTCCTTAGAGAAAGTACAAGGGGAGTGATCACGACACAAGAGCTCATCATTCAGCACCTAGTTGGTCCACTGAGGTTTTCCTAACACTCTCATATTCAGTCCGCCAAATGGATCTGAGAAATGAGATCATTAGCCCACTTCACAGATGAGGAATTGAGAGATCAGAGAAGTAAAGGCACCCAGCCAAGGTCACACAGCAAAACAGAGATCAGAATGTCCCGGCTGTCTCCTTTGCAAATTCATGTTCCAAGCCCACACTCATACATTTGTCAGCCCTTATCCTGTAAAGTTAAAAAGCCACATGTTGGTAAGAAACAAGAAAACTAAAGAAAAAATGGGAGTGAACTAGAATCTAAAGTACATTGTTTTATGAGACAGGGTCTCATGCTGTTGCCCATGCTGGAGGGCAGTGGCGTGATCATAGCTCACTGCAGCCTCGACCTTCTGGGCTCAAGCCCTCCCCCGACCTCAGCCTCCCAAGTAGCAGGGACCATAGGCATATGCCACATGCTCTGCTGACTTTTTTTTATTTTTTTGTAGAGATGACATCTCACTGTGTTGCTCAGACTGGTCTCGAACTCCTGGCCTCAAGGGATCCTCCCACCTCAGCCTCCCAGAGTACTGGGATTAAAGGCATGAGCCACGGCGGGCGTTTGGTCCAAAGTAGAAATTTGCAGCTACTCTCCACCTTCCAAGATCTTGGAGGTTGTATCCATTCCCTCCCCCCAACTCTTGCAAGTTCTTCTGAAATCCAGCTACACCGCTGGGAAGGAGGAAGAAAAAAATAAAAATAATCCAGGCTTCCCAGAAACAGCCAGCAGGAGAGAGCTCTCCGAGATGGGTGGAGAGGCGTATCCCTGAACGCAGCAGAGCTGGCAGGCCCAGCTCCCGGCAGCTGCTGGCTGCACACAGAATAAACACGAGCGGATGGGTGGATGGGTTAGGGAAGCCACCTCGCCTGGCGGGCTCCAGGCAAAGCCGCGAGGCGCTGGGTGGCAGGCTTGCCAGCTGACGGGAAGTGACTCGGGTGCGGGCTTTGTGCTTTTGGCCGCTTGGCACAGGTCTGTGCTGCGTCGGGGGCATTGGTGAGAGAGATAGGAAGCTACGGAAGTGGGCGGTCCTGGCAGCTCCTGTCTGTGTGTCCTGGGGTGAGACTGTTGACCCATCTGAACCTCAGTGACCTCGTCCATATGTGGAGGTAGCAGTGCCCTCCTTTGAGGACGGTGGTGCAGTGAACATTGTGAGGTGCTGCTCAGATCCCTCTTCGAGGAAAGCATCGTTGCTCCAGTGTCTGGGAGTGCTGGCCTTAGCCACTGGTCCCTGAAGGGACGGCCCCATCTCCAGAGACCCACTTCATCTGAGGTCACATCGTGTGGCAATGGGAACCCCCGATCCGTGTAAGTTATGAAGGCCTGGATGGCACTGAAGGAATGTTCTCGCTTTAGGGCCACCCTTGCTGTTGGCTGAGGCCACTGTTCATCCTGTGTCGTGACTCAACTTCTCCCTCCACCCACTTCCCCTCTTCCCTCCTTCTGTGGCTGTCAATCCGTAGACTCTTCCTAATAAATGGCACTCATGGTAAATGCTGTCTCACTGTGCTTCCTGGGCACCCAACTTGGGACTACAGGCTTGAGAAACTGCGTTTGGAAAGCACCTAGGGCACAGAGAGAGCTCGAAGTGAGAAAATAAGCCAAGGGAAGACGAGAACTGCCGAGCAGCCCACTTTAGCGTGTCCACACCCCTCTGGATGTCAAAGGCAATGCACAAAGTAACTCAGCAGAGCAGGTGTCCTTTGTTAAAGCTCTGGGGCATTTGTTCTGCCATCAAATATGATACCCGGATATATAACAGGCATGCTCAGGCAATTAAAGGCATTCTTATTCCCATTTGACAGAGGTGAAGACTGAGGCCCAGAGAAGTGACTACAATCTGACAGAGTTTCCTGCATGATCAGTTATTCGTTTATTCATAAAACATTGAATGCTGGGCTCTGGGGCCACTGGAGGCTGCTCAGAGCCCAGGAGAGAGGCATTAGGCGAGCCCAGCAATGAAAATGACAGAAAGTTTGAGGAAACTGATGATGCACACATGCAGAATAAGGGTGAAATGGGGGAACCTACGGTGGCCAGGAGGGGTCACAGCAGGATTAAAATTGACATCTTCCAACCCTGCTCCCTCAGCTGCCCAACAAACTCCTGTTTGGAGAGGTAAATTGGAGAGGCTGGGTTCTCAGCCATCCCTAGCTTCTTCCCAACTCTGTGTTTAAGAGCCAGCACAAAAACCCCAGATGTCCCCACCCTCTCTGCAACTGAGGAGCCAGAATACCATAGCTGAGTTTCTTCTCCAGCCAGTCAAAGACTTAGCAAACCCGGTTGTCTCCAAAGCAAGATGGCCAAGTTTAGAAACAACTCCGAATCCTCCCTTTCCTCTGCACGTCTCCAGCGAGTGGTCAGCTTCTCTTTCCACTAATCAGAGCCAAAGTTCATCTCTCTCTCCATTTTCCTCCATTTTCTCTCATAGGCTGAAGCATCTGTTCTCTGCAGAAGCTCTTTTCTGCTCTGAAGTTCCCCACCCAGATCTTTTTCCTGGCAACTTCAAGAAGCTTTCTCAGCATGGGGAAAAAGAGTCTAGAAGGGTCATGGCTCAGTAGCAGCTATTGGATTCCTGGGAAAAGTCAGGCTCAGAGTGAGAGAAACAGAGAGGAGTGAGTGCAGCAGAAATGCTCTACAAAGCCACAACCTTGGGGAGCTCTCTCAAAGACAGCTCGGGACAGTATCACTTGTCCCAGAAAGCCTGGCCCCTGTTCAGGTCTGCAGCCTCCAAGCCCATTGCTCCATTTCAATGCCCCAGTCTTCACTGCTGCCAAGTTCCTCCCCACTCTTCCTTCTGTCTGGAATGCTGGTCCTCCTGTCGGCTAGCATCAATACATTCTTCCAATTGTAGCTCAAGTAGCACCTCCTCTGAGAAGCATTCCTAGCCAGCCCTAGCACTTTGGTACCTCTCCTTTAGACCTCTTCGTGTAAGAGTGCTTGTCACATTGAATTGTCATTGTGAGTTGACCCGTCTTCTTCCCTCACCAGTCTCTGAGCCATCTGAAAGCAGGGACCACCAGAGTTTACTCATGCTGGGACCACCAGAAGTTAGCTCAGAGTCTGGCACATAATAAGTACTTTGATATTGTTGCCTGACTCCACCAGAGCTCCCCTTCTCTCTTTTTATCTTGGTTTTATTCTTCAAATAGGCCTCAAACTGTACCTGGGATGGCCATCCACCTTCCTGAACTGGTACATCTTTGCAAAAAATCTCAGGGAAGATTCTTATTGGTCCAGAATGGGTCACGTGCTTCTCCCTAAAACAATCACATGACCTGGGGAAAGGATGGCTTTGATTGGCCAGGTCTGGGTCACATGTGGCTTCTGTGACTGGCAGTGAAATCAGCTACATCAGGAAGCAGTAAAGGAAGCAAGCAGAAGCAGTGGTTCTATTCCTGGAAAATGAGGAGTGTGAGACCGGGAGAGGCAACACATCACCATTAAGAACCATATAGCTCAATCTTGGGGGAAAAGTTTGTTTGCTTTACTAAACTGACAATTTTGTGGAGTAACTGTTGATTTTCTCCAGAAGGAGAGATTGTATAGGGTTATGAGTGCACCTGATAAGAGCTCATATAGGGTTATGAGTGCACCTAGTGAGCAGTTGACAAATATTTAAGCATGAGGCTGGAGAAGCGGATAGAGTCAGAGTGTGAAAGGCCTTGAATGATTCAAGGTGTTTGATCCTGGAGATAAGCAAACTACAGCTCTGGAACTGGCCATCTGTTTTATAAATAAATCTTTATTGTAAAAGAGCCACACACATATTGTCGATGGCTAACTTTCACTACACCTGCAGAGTTGAGTAGTTGTGAAAGTGACTGTATAGCCTCAAGCCAGAAATACTTAATGTCTGGCAATTTACAGAAGATGTTTTAAAGATAGGGGTGGATGGGCCATGCAGTTCATTGGGATGTGAGTGGATCTGTAAGTGGTCACTGTCTCACTGGTCTTTCTCCCAGGTGGAACTACCTAGAAACAGACCTGGAGACAAGGAAATCAGGGGGAATTTATTTGGAAGGTGATCTCAGGAAGCATCAGTTGGAAAGGGACAGGCAGTCAGAGAGGAAAGGGAAGACAGCCTTTACTAGGGGCATTAGGAGTCGGTTATCATTGTCAACCAGAGCTTAGTTCCACTGGAAACTCTGGGAGCAGCATAGATTAAGTACTTCTGCAGGGAAAAGGAGCTGGGGTATTGATACACCAACTCCCACCTGGCGCTGGTGGAGGACTGTTCCCAGGGCAATGTAAATTGCTCAGCACTTGCACCCTTGCCCATGCATGGGTAGAGCAGGCTCACAGCCAGAGGAAACCGAAGAGCCACAGGTGTAGGCAGACACGCCCTCTTCCCCAAACCCAGGACAAAGAATCTGGTCCTAGATATCCCTTGAGGCTCGTTTTCTTCAGCTTCTGACTGAGCCTGTCTTTGAGAACAGCCTTGAGGAATTCCCAGGGGAGGGTTGGTGGTGGCAGAAAAGGAGAGTGGTTTACACTCCTGGATTTTACAGTTGTTTATAGAATGTCTATGATATGTCAATGAGTTTCCTGGCACATCTGTGGGAGGCAGAGTCCCTCCTCTGCTAAGCATTGGCTGTGGAATCTGGAGCAAGTTCCTACATGTTTC
The DNA here is from genome assembly GCA_004027715.1 of Plecturocebus donacophilus. NCBI lineage: Eukaryota > Metazoa > Chordata > Mammalia > Primates > Pitheciidae > Plecturocebus > Plecturocebus donacophilus. Next base: position 16,444 of record PVKP010030508.1, read on the forward strand.
TTTTTTCTTTCTTTCTTTTTTTTTGAGACTTAGTCTCACTCTGTCACCAGGCTGGAGTTCAGTGGCGTGATCTTGACTCACTGCAACTTCACTTTACAGTAAAGAAGAGGAAATTTAGGCTTAGAAATGTATAGGAACAGCTGGACGTAGTGGCTCATGCCTGTAATCCCAACACTTTGGGAAGCCAAGGCAGGGGGATCAGGAGATAGAGACCAGCCTGGCCAACATGGTGAAACCCCATCTCTACTAAAAATAAAAAAATTAACTGGCGTGGTGGCACATGCCTGTAGTTCCAGCTACTCAGGAGGCTGAGACAGGAGAATGGCTTGATCCTGGGATGCGGAGGTTGCAGTGAACTGAGATTGTGCCACTGCACTCCATCCTGGGAGACAGAGTGATACTCCGTCTCAAAAAAAAAAAAAAAGAAAGAAAGAAAAAAGAAAAGGAAAAGGGGGGAAAAAAGGACCTCATGGTGGGATGAGGCTTAAACGAGACAGTGGGTATAAAGCTGTCAGCAAATTCAGGCTATCATTACCAGTCCTATGGCAGGCTTGAACCATGCCCCCTAGCTCAGGAGTCTGCAAGAAATCACAGCTGTTTATTTTCTGTAAATCGATATAATTTCTTTTTCTAGCCCCCATTCCATTGGGTTAGAGGAAAACATAACAAAAGGCAGCTATTGAGAAAGCCCAGCCCTCTTCCTGTACCCCCAAGGTGGTGCCACAACCAGAGTCTTAGTTTTAACATATCAGAAAACCAGGGATCGTTGTCAGTTCTCTGCATGGCTTGTACCCACCCCCAAATGATGACAGGAGAGCTGGCAACCTGCTCGAGTGAGACGGGGGAGAGAAAAAAGGATGAAACCCTGCAGAAAACAGAAACGCACACATACCAACCAACCATTTCCATTCAAAACATCCAAACCCAGTCCCTCCAGTCTCCCATCTCATGTGGTTTAATTCAACCTTTCTTTATTGGGTGGACACTGCTTAAGGATAATTTTTAAATAAAGGTAAAATCATGACTCTGGTGCAATTACAGAATGAACACCTGTCAGAGATTTTATTTAAAGCATAAATTAATGACAGAACCAAAAACATGGCACAACTAGTTCAAAGGCGAATTTAAGCACCGCACATAGACATGCGGCAAACAGAGACGCTGGGATTCATTTACAAGCAGATGTGAAAGTGGTCAATAACTTGAGGACCATAATCAATTGCATTCCACTGGACGCAATTCTTTTGCATTTCTATGGCATCAAGCATTTGCATTATGATCGGTTTTTTTCTTAAGCTTAGAGAGTTATGAAATAGCTCAAAGACAAAGTCCTAGATATCCTGGAGGGTTATGCTGGACAGAATGTTCAGCAATCTTTATACAATTTTTTGGCCCATATCAACATCTTTTATCATTTTTCCTGACAATACAATGCTGCCACTACCATTCCAGAAAAGATGTGACAGGCTATGCTGTGTTTCCTGGGCCTCAGTTTCTTCATCTGCAAAATGGGCATGATAAGAGCCCTTGACAGTCAAAAGACATGAAGTCCCACTGTGACAGATACCGTGGGAAAACGTGAAGTGCTAAGAGACAGTGTCCTAAACCTCAGTCACAGCATGGCCCTCCTTCCTGATTTAGGTCACATCCTTGTTCTACCTCGAAAGAGTTATTTTTTTCCTTTTTACCAACTTTGATTTGGTAATACCCTTGAAATCAGAGAATGTATGGGTTTTTTTCTCTAATACATATGAAAACAGAGCCATTAAGATAAGAAAGGTAAGTTCATTCCTGTACCAACTAATCCAGTGCTCTGTGGGAAGTACAGGATTAGGAAGATTTTGAGGAAGAAATTAAATGATAGCGCACACACACACACACACACACACACACACACACACACACACCGCACACCACCACCACCATCAATGCATTCTGCAGATTCATTTACAATCTGCAAACCTCCTCCTGGAATAAGAGAGAGAGGGCAATTGAAACTATCTAAGGCAGCACTTGAACACACAGGCCAAAGACTGCACCAGGGACGGGTTGTTATCACATGAGCCGTGGAGAGGCAGCACTCCCTGTGTCACCAAAAGCACCCCTCCCTGGGGCCCCAGCAGCCCCCAACTCGCCTCTCAAATTCCCACCTCTCCCCTTGCTCTTCGCCTTTGGAAACCCAGACAGTGGCCCCACTCCTGTGATTCATCCGGCAAGAATGTGGGAGTTCTCGAATTGCTCCAGCTAAAGCCTTTTAATTCCCCTTTGGTGATGAATGGGCGAGGCCCTCAAATGAAATGTGGAGGCCCCCGGTCCCAGTCCGCCGTCCTCCCCCTCCTCGGCGTAATTATTTCTGTACAGAACATGTCAAGTGCCCTGCTTCCCGGGAACTCGTTTCGCATGCAAACATTTGGTGATTAAGCGAGGCTTACTTAATTAAGCACTTTGTAATGACTCTTAAACCAAAGAACAGTGGATTAGGAGTCCAATTCGTGCTGGTGATGGGAAAGACAGCTTCATACACAAGGAGGCAGACAGTGATCCAGTGTGGGGAGGCGGCCGGGCCAAGCAGGGTAGAGTAGGGGCTCTGGGAACTCTGCTAGAAGCATTCATTCATTCATTCATTCGGTTTATTTTTGAAGCACTTCTTGGAGCCAGAGTAGCTGGTGAACCATAATAATAATAATAGGGCCAGGCACTGTGCTAATAAGTCTGGTGAATAACAAGAGTGAGGAGGAACCAGAGATGGTTATTGAGAGCTGACTCTACTAGGCATGAACTGCTGGTAGTAATGACGGCGATAATAAGCATCTTCATTACAGCAGCAAATCTTTGAATAGGATCTTGCCGCGGCCCTGCATGCCCTGAACCTGCTGGGTTTCTGCCGTGGCCTTGGGCTTTGGTAACAGCCCCATCTCTGTCACTGCCTTCCTGACTTGTTGGCTTAGCCCCCAACAGTGGCTGAGTTTTCACATCTGTATAATGGGTAGTTGGATCTGGATGCTCTTTAAGATGCTTTTGGGTCTCTGGAGCCTAGGGTGTCTCCTCTGTTTCTGGGGGCCACAGGAATGGTGGTACCATGTTGGAGGACTCAGCTGCAATATTGCAGAAGGTTTCAGAGCCCAGCCCTCCAAGACGCAGCTCCAAATGCCAAGACAGAGCAAGGGTGAGTCTCTGTTAAGACCGTCATAAACTGACCTTCGCCAGGTAGCTTGCCCTCTCTGAGGTGCAAGTCCCTCACCTCTCAAATGAGATCACCCTTTCATTGCTTCCAGGGCTCCTATAAGGGAACCTCACAGACTCGAGGACGTAGAGACCCTTTGAAAACCATCTACGGTAGAAGCCATCATTTCTCAAACTTGGACTCACGAACACACCCCAAAGTTTTCACTTCTCTGCCTACTTTGGTTTTCCCATTTCTACCGTAACCTGGGAAAGGGTTCTAATTGCCTTCTAACCCGAGGGATCATCTTATAACCAAGGACTTCCATGTGACTTCCGTGCCTGGGTTGACATTTGCTTTCACAGTTGTGAGATTACTGGGTAAAATCCAAATGAACTCACAGCGTGGTTCCAATGAAGATTCTGCTGGTGTGCTGAGTAGAACGTGATGGAGGAGTCGCCTCATCACGTAGCAGAAACAGCACCGTGGCCTCCAGAAGGTCCAGCCCACTGCATCAGCGCCAGACTCACATGTGGGTGGACACTAGACTCCAGGTCTGCACAGGCTGATGGGTAGTCACTCACTGGCATTACGGGAGGCAGGCAACGTGCAGTGAAAACCTTTCTCGGTTTCTGATGCCCACAGTAATTGTAATAGACGCTCATTTAATGGTGATTTCAAAAACCCGGTTTATGCAAAGCAGACCACCTTCCTGTGTACTCAAGTGATGCATCGTCAAGTTCAGTAGATTAAGTGAAATCTGATTTAGCTGAGGTCTGATTATCCTGAGCTAACAAGCTAAGCCTTCCATTGCACATACCATTTTGACCAATACCCCATTTCAAAAGGCATTGTTTGCTTGGAATTATACAAGTTAGAAAACAAAAATAGAGTGTGACAGCCAGTGGTACTGTCCTATCCAAAGTCCATTCCCCCCTTTCTCCATAGCGACAGGACCCTTGCTTTATTTAAGGTGCTGTTATGCTGAGCTAAAATATGTTATTCTCTGCCTCCCTTAGATACAGAGTTGCCAGTGGTTGTCAGGTGGGATTTATGAGCTGACTTTTCAAAAGGGACGGGTGTACTTGCAGGACATGATTCCTTCCTTCTATATTCTTCTTGCAGGGAGTACAGATGCAAAAGCTGGAACCACAGAAGCCATATCGTGACCATTAGTCACCTTGAACTTGTTGGCCTCATGTTAAGGCTCTTAGCGCAGAAGAGTCTGGATATTTCCTGATTACTGTGACACAAGAAAAAAATAAAACCTCAATTCACTTAAACCATGGTCTTCTGAGCCTCTTTTATTAGTTGCCATTTCTAACTGATGCAGCATATACATATAGAAGGGGATGTAGAATGTCAGTCTTCCTATATTAAACCTGGCATGGGTGGTTAAGACTAAACAAACAGCATTAATTTGCTATCATTTTAAATTATTCTTAATAATTTAAATTTTATGTTTATTTAGTTTAGAAGGTGAGGGGGTTTTCTACAAAAATAAGACATAAGAGGTTAATGTGTTGATTTACACTGGTATAAATTTAAAATAATGATGTAAGTAACTATTAGGAGCCTATTCATTTTTGCTCCTTAAAAGGACTGGAAATTCCATTTGACCCAGCAATCCCATCACTGGGTATACATCCAAAGGATTATAAATCATTCTATTATAAAGACACATGCACACAAATGTTCATTGCAGCACTGTTTACAATAGCAAAGACTTGGAACCAACCCAAATGCCCATCGATGATAGACTGGACAGGGAAAATGTGGCACATATACACTGTGGAATACTATGCAGCCATAAAAAATGATGAGTTTGTGTCCTTTGTAGGGACATGAATGAACCTGGAAACCATCATTCTCAGCAAACTGACACAAGAACAGAAAATCAAACACCACATGTTCTCACTCATAGGCGGGTGTTGAACAGTGAGAACACATGGACACGGAGGGGAGCATCACACACTGGAGTCTGTTGAGGGGAACTAGGGGAGGGACAGCAGGGGGTGGGGAGTTGGGGATGGATAACATGAGGAGAAATGCCAGATATAGGTGATGGGGAGAAAGGCAGCAAACCAGATTGCCATGTATGTACCTATGAAACAATCCTGCATGTTCTTCACATGTACCCCAGAACCTAAAATGCAATAAAATATATATTTAAAAATAATAATTAAAAAAATAAAAATTAGATTACATTGGGCTACTGCCAAAATTGCAAGGTTACACTCATGTGCTGACGGCTGTAGACACGGTCACAAAAAAAAGGGACCCTACATTATTTGAGTTTAAGAAATGGGGGACTGAACCTCTCCCTGCACTCCGTCATGTTGGAACTAAGCAGGAGAACCAGGAATTCTCATTAGCAGGTGAGAAGAACTCAAGCTGGGAAGCCTAGGTTTGGCTTCAAGTGGAGTGGGGAATAGAAGAAATGCTTTCTTGTGTTTTAAAAAACGTTCCCGCCCAGGACAAGTCCCAGCAGCATCTGTCTTCTCAGTGTTTCCTGGCCTGGAGTGAGGCGGAAAGCAGAAACTACGAAACACCTTCATGAGAGGCCGGTGCAGGAAAGACACAGGGCTCAGAGGGAAATCCACCTGATGAGATTTCCATCTCAGGCAGGTGGAGCTGCTGTGACCAGGAGTGAATCCATCACCCGTCAGCTCAGAACTTCGGCTTCCCCTGTGGTTCTGCTGAGCGTGTCCCTCAGTGGCTCCAGGCTCTGCATCTGGGCAATGGGAATATGGGTTCAGCAGAGCATCTACTGGGCTTCTGTAGTTTGAAGCAACCAAATAATCTGTGTTCACACAGGAGATATCTAAGTAGAACAAGGGTTGTATCAGTTAACTTAGTTTGTTGAAGGTATTTATTTTCCTTCTAAAGGGATATTTGTTTCAACCTTCTGCTGCAAATGGCATTTCCAGGCTGCACAGATCTGGGGCCAAGGCCACATTTGGATGAATCAGAGCAAATCCTTGGAGTCGTCAGTGCCTAAGTGCAGATAAATGCTGGATGTTGAGGCCGAGTCCTTAAAAAGCTCAAAAGTAAAGGAGGCTTGAACCGGTGGAACCATGAGAAATCAGATCCGAAACAAATCTCTCTCAGCTCATCCCCACAGTAAGGGGAGAGAGTCTTTGCTTTGGAGGGGCTGTGGATGTGCAGAGCTGCGTGCTAAATCTAATGAAGTCAAGAAATAAGAGCAAAGTCATCTGGCTGGGTCCAAGAAGTCAATGATGCAAGTCAGAGTGGGGACATTTTTTCTTATTACTGTAGCTCACATTGGGCATTTGCTACATACCAGGCATACTGCCAAGCATCTGTGTGTATTATTTCACTCCAAAAAGGTGGTGGATCTCCCCTGCCAGGGGCTGAGTCCAGCCAAGTGAAGCACCAGGGTGCGTGGCAATTGCTAAGTCCCCTGTGACACCTCTTACAACCTGGACTCCCCCTGGAATCATTATTTATCATTGGTCTCTCCTGCAAGACTAGGAGCCCCACAAGGGCAGAGACTATTTCTGGCTGGTTCACCCTACAGTTACTGCTTTGCATGGCACCTGGCACATGTTGCTTCTCAGTTAATACTTGTTGCACAAGTGAATGTGGTAATGAATCAAAACCAGCCTCTTGGCAAACACTGGGGTGGCCTGAGAACCTCCATATGATACCCAGACCGACCTTGAATCACATAGCTGGCAGTTCTGTCATTCAAGATGGCTCTTGGGTGAAGTGTGATCTTGAGTCATTGAATCTCATCTGCCTTTGAATCTCATCTCAACCATCTACCAGCTGGAAGGCCTTGGGCATGAGAACCAAGTCTCAGTTTCCACTTCTGTAAATGGGGATAACAACTGAACTCACTCAGAGGGAAATTGTGGAAGCTGAATGAGACAGCACACAAAGCCTTTACTTAGCATAGTTTCTGACATAGCATGGGATGGTTGTGAGCTTTTGTTAAAATAACTATTGTTTGCATTGTGAGCTATTGTTACAGTGAATATGATTCCTAGAGTTTAATTTTTGGATGCAGCTCTAGGATTTTCAGAGCTCCCTGCTCAGTTGTAACTTCCCGGATTTGACCTATTCTCCAATCACTTGAGATCCTTTGGAGTACTGGGTTTGTCACCCTCTGTGGACCCAGCTACCTGCTATTCAGACATCTGGTCATAGATTCTCTGTGTTCCCCTTCAAATCACCAAAGAAAACATTTAGAAGTGTATGGTCAAGGCAGAGCCACAAGGAACGTTCTGATGAGGAAGCTACATTTCTGCAAAGACACAAGCAGTGTGATAAGTCCAATGAAATGAGTTGACCTACAAGACAAAGGAGGGACACAGAGTTGATCCAAAAGTCCTCAGAGAGGCTCAAATAATGGCCAACCTTGATCACCACCATCCATGTGCTAGACACTGTACTAAATGTTGTATGTATTTCATCTCCTTTCATCCTCACGATGACCTGTGAGAGGACTTCTTCTATTATCTCATTTTAAGGATATGAAACTGAAGTTTACAGAACCCAAAGTCACACCAGGAGTGGTGAAAAGGGATCCAGGCACGGTTTTGTTATTTGAAGTTCTTAACCTAGAACTCAAAATATGTCTGACCCAGCACCTAGTATTAGTTATTGATTACAGTCTGCCCAACTATGGGAGTCAAGGAATCTGGGGCTTGAAGGATGGATCCCACCTGGGAACTCACCACAGCCACTCCCCAGGCCTCTCCTGCACAACAGACTGTCTTGGGAAACACTGTCTTTCCCAAGCTGTGTGACTGATTCCCTGGCTTCCATCACAAGCCACTTATGTGGATGAAATGACAATCCCCTCCAGGGACCAATGCAACAATTTGTTTTGGCTGCTTTCAAAGCCAGGCTCAGTGGTGAGAGCCTGATTTCCCACCCTGGAGTGACTCAGCACATCAGAAAAGAAATGAGACGTTTTGAAGAAGACACAGCGCCTAAGCCTGCATACAGACATGTCATGCCAGGACGTTTACCACTGTGTTTCCCGAGGGTAAGAACAGAGGCAGCCCATGACTTTGACATAGGGGGCTTCCCATCAGTCACTATTTTGCACCTATTTAAAAGTATTGCCATTCGCTTATTCTCCCTTCTGTTTATTTATTTATTCAGCAAATATTTATTGACCCACTACCATGTACTGTGTATTTCATCTCCTTTCATCCTCATGAGGACCTGTGAGAAGACCTCTGCTATTATCCCATTTTAAGGAAGACACTGAGCAAGATCTGTCAATACAGCAAAGAACAGGATGGCAGCGTCCCCGCTCTGGGGGAGCGGCCAGCCAATCAGAGCAATTGATGGGTAATTCCAACTTGCATGGGATTAGGGAAAATACAGGTGTCTGTCCCGTCAAGCGGCCTCCTAGCATGATTACAGAGTAAATGTCAATGATCTGGGAAAACCCTTATGTGAAAACGCTAAGTGAAAGAACAGGCTACAGAATTCTGTATAAAGCATAATTCCAACTTTATTATAAAAATAAATGTGTTCCTGAATAAGGAAAAAGACCATGAAGAAATACATTAAAGTGTCAACAGTGGTTATCGCTGAGTTGTGGAAATTAAATAGTCCTCTTTTTTTTTTAACCTTAATGCAAGGCTCAGGTTCCCCACCACAAGTAGGTATATTCATTTCATTTTATAGGTTTATATATGTTTTAATTCTAAAAGTAATTTATGCTCTTTGGAAAACTTGAAAGTGCTTAACTCCCCTCTCCCCACTCCAAATTCTATTATTTAAAAGTTGGATGTGGCTTCAGGCATCACCCACAAGTATTATTTTGTCTCTGTTTTGAAGTGTATTCTGTTTGTAATGTTGGTATGTTCCTTAAAGAAACGTAGGGCCGGGAGCAGTGGCTCATGCCTGTAATCCCAGCACTTTGGGAGGCCAAGGTGGGCGGATAGCCTGAGGTCAGGAGTTCGAGAATAGCCTGACCAACATGGTGAAACCCCCTCTCTACCAAAAATACAAAAAATGAGCTGGGTGTGGTGGTGGGCACCTGTAATCCCAGCTACTTGGGAGGCTGAGGCAGAAGAATTACTTAGACCCTGGAGGCGGAGGTTGCAGTGAGCCAAGATTGTGCCATTGCATTGCAGCCTGGGCAATAAGAGCAAAACTCCATCTCAAAAAAAGAGAAACACACACACACACACACATATATATATGTTTCATATATATGTTTCCCTAAATTATATGTATATACATATATGGTTATATACGTGTATATGTATGTATATACACATACAATTTCTGCAACTTTCTCTTAATAATATATTTTGGACATTTCATAACACTACATGTAAATCTACTCCCATTCTTATTCACGGCTAAAAGGTATTTCAAAGTATGGCAGCAGAAAATGTACTAAACCCCCCAAAAATGATGAGCATCCTTAAATCAATATCTTTGAATGCCTACACAAAGATCCTTCCTTCTTTCCTTTTTCTTTCTCTTTCTTTCTTCCTTTTATTTCCTCCTCCCTCTCTCTTTCCCTCTCTCTCTCTTTCTCTGTCGCTCTCTCTCTCTCTTTCTCTGTCGCTCTCTCTCTCTCTCTCTCTCTCTCTCTTTCTCTCTCCTTTGAGGAGTATTGCTCTATCACACAGGCTGGAGTGCAATGGCACAGTCATGGTTCACTGCAGCCTTGAACCCCTGGGCTCAAGAGATCCTCCCAAGTATCTGAGACTACGGGTGCATACCACTCACACCCAACTAATGCACAAATATTTTAGAGGACAAGTTCCTGCAGGCAGGCTTCCTGGGTGTGGCATATCTTTAATCAGTCATTAAATTAGCATTGAAATAACTCCCATGATATTTGGGTGAGTGGCAGAACAGGGCTACAAACTCACAGAATTATTTCCTTGGTCCCATTTTACAAATGGAAAAATTGAGCTCAGGGAGGCCAGCTCTTGGCCAAGGTCATGGGTGGGTAGGTGCCATGGCCAAGTCTAGAATCCAAGACTAACTCTTATCTGAGCTTGTTCTCTCCCCTGGGCCCCATCCAATACTCACCTCCGCTGGGTCCCAAGAGACTTCTCTGAGTCTCTCCCTTCAGGCCAGTCTGCCTTTGACCATAGCCGGGTTATTGACTGCACTTTCAATGTGTGGCCTTGTGGGTGGAATTACTGGCCCTTAATTGAATTGAAAACAAAAGGAGATTGAATTTTATGGGGAGCGGGAGGCCATTGGAGGGAGGAAATCAAATGCAGAACAAGCATGAAAGGTTCTTGGAGGAAGATCGGTTGCAGGTGGGAGTGCGGGGCTGCCTGGGCTGTTTATGGGTCTAAGGAGAAAAGGGAGCTGTGCATTTAAGGTCAGTCCCTCCCTGTGGGCCCACTGTTCTCTCACTCCCCTCGCTCCAACACGATGCTGTCCTCTGATATGCATCCTGCTGACACAGAAGCACCCGGATTCCCATGCAGCCAGCTGAAATGGCACTGGCTTTTGGTGACTCTGGGATCTTGGATCTGGTTGTCCCAGGCAAAGGAAGGAGGCCAGATCCTCACTGCAGATGTCCGACCTGGGGAGAAATAATGCTTGCATCATCAATTAACTCCATGCCTGTTCACAGCCCCTTGATAAGGAAGACAGAGCAGAGGGTGGGAAATGAGTCCAGGGAGGTTCCACCACCAGAGAGGAGCCAGCCAGGACTTGGACCTAGAACTCCAACCTTCCAATCCTAGCGCTTCTCCCCCTCCGTTGCCCTCCGTTCATCTCTCCGTATGGTATGTCTTTCTATGTCTGCAGACTGAGGCACGCGAAAGTTGAGCTTAGGGACTATAGATGATTTATTTCTGCTTCCCAGGCTTCAGCTCACTGCCTTCCACATCCTTTCTTGGAAAGCTTTGCTTAATGAATATATCTGTGTTTATGGAAATAGATAAGTATTCATGGAGCCGAGACCTTCCAGAGGCGTGGGATGAGGATGGACCAGTCTCTCCAAGGAGGCGTCTACTAACAGAAGAGAGCTTGGTGGACATAGAGGGAGGGGCATTTTGGGCAAAGAGATGGTGTGAGCAGAATCAAGGAGACTGGAATCTCCGGGGCTGTTTGAGGGGAAATAGCAAACAGCATCTGCTCAGTCAGAGAAGGATGGCAGGAGGTGAGAACTGAAGGAACGTCAAGGCTGGATTGGGAAGAACCGTACACACCAAGCCAAGGGCTAGACTGACTGCAGATTTTGATGCTCAAACTGTTGCTGCAAGG
>PVKP010030509.1:0-27857 GCA_004027715.1 Plecturocebus donacophilus
TGGGTAATAACAAAATTCTCTGAGTTAAAGGAACATGTTCTAACCAAATGGAAAGAAACTAAAAACTTTGAAAATAGGTTAGACGAAATGCTAACTAGAATAATCAGCTTGGAGAAGAACATAAATGACTTGATGGAGCTGAAAAACACAGCACAAGAACTTTGTGATGCATATACAAGTTTTAATAGCCAAATAGATCAAGCAGAAGAAAGGATATCAGAGATTGAAGATCAACTCAATGAAACAAAATGTGAAGGCAACAAAATAAAGAGTGAAAATAAATGAACAAAGCCTCCAAGAAATATGAGATTATATGAAAAGACCTAATCTATGCTTGATTGGTGTACTGGAAGATGATAGGGAGAATGAATCCAAGCTGGAAAACACTCTTCAGGGTATTATCCAGGAGAAATTCCCCAACCTTGCAAGGCAAGCCAACATTCAAATACAGGAAATACAGAGAACACCACAATGATACTCCTCTAGAAGAGCAACCCCAAGGCACATAATTGTCAGATACACCAGGGTTGAAACAAAGGAAAAAATACTAAGGGCAGCCAGAGAGAAAGATCGGATCACTCACAAAGGGAAGCACGTCAGACTCACAGCAGATCTCTCAGCAGAAACCCTACAAGCCAGAAGAGAGTGCAGTCCAATATTCAACATCCTTAAAGAAAAGAACTTTCAACCCAGAATTTCACATCCAGCCAAACTAAGCTTCATAAGTGATAGAGAAATAAAATCCTTTATGGACAAGCAATTGCTGAGAGATTTTGTCACTACCAGACCTGCCCTATAAGAGCTCCTGAGGAAAGCACTAAACACAGAAAGGAAAAACCAGTACCAGTCACTGCAAGAAAGAACTAAATGGTAAAGACCAATGATGCAATGAAAAAATTACGCCAGCCAAAGGACAAAACAACCAACCAGTAATAAAATGGCAGGATCAAATTCACACATAATAATATTAACATTGAATGTAAATGGACTAAATGCCCCAATCAAAAGACACAGACTGGCAAATTGGATAAAAAGCCAAGAACCATCAGTATGCTGTATTCAAGAGATCCATCTCACATGCAAAGACAAAATAGACTCAAAATAAAGGGATGGAAGAAGATTTACCAAGCAAATTGGGAGCAAAAACAGGCAGGGGTGGCAATCAGAGTCTCTGATAAAATGAACTTTAAACCAACAAAGATCAAAAGAGACAAGGGCATTGCATAATGGTAAAAGGATCAATGCAACAAGAAGAACTAACTATCCTAAATACATATGCACCCAATACAGGAACACCCAGACACATAAAGCAAGTCCTTAATGACCTACAAAGAGACTTAGACTCCTGTACAATAATCGTGGGAGACTTTAACACTCTACTGTCAATATTGGACAGATCAAGGAGACAGAAAATCAATAAGGAAATCCGGGACTTGAATGCAGATCTGGACCAAGCAAACTTAATAGACATTTACAGAACTCTCAACCACAAATCCACAGAATATACATTCTTCTTAGCACCACATCTCACTTACTCTAAAATCCACCACATAATTGGAAGTAAATCACTCCTCAGCAAATGCAAAAAACGGGAATCATAACAGTCTCTCAGACCACAGTGCAATCAAATTAGAGCTCAGGATTAAGGAAAAAAACTCAAAACTGCACAACTTCATGGAAAATGAACAACTGGCTACTGAATGTCAACTGGATAAACAATGAAATGAAGGCAGAAATAAAGATGTTCTTTAAAATAATAAGAACGAAGACACAACATATCAGAATCTCTGGGATACACTTAAAGCAATGTCTAGAGGGAAATTCATAACAATAAATGCCCACATGAGGAGCAAGGAAAGGTCTAAAATTGACACCTATCATCAAAATTGAAAGCATTAGAGGAGCAAGATAAAAAAAAAAAAAAAACTCAAAAGCTAGCAGAAGACAAGAAATAACCAAGATCAGAGTAGAGACACAAAAAACCCTTCAAAAAATCAGTAAATCCAGGAGCTGGTTTATGAAAAGATAAAAAAAAAAAAAAAAAGATAGACTACAAGCCAGACTAATAAAAAAGAAAAGAGAGAAGAATCAAATAAATGCAATAAAAAAAACAATGATGGGGACATCACCACTGATTCCACAGAAATACAAACTACCATCAGAGATTACTACAGACAACTCTTATGCAAACAAACCAGTAAATCAGGAAGAAATGGATAAATTCCTGGACACTTGCACTATCCCAAGACTAAACCAGGAAGAAGTTGAAACTCTGAATAGGCCAATAATAAGGGCTGAAGTCGAGACAGCAATGAACAGCCTACCAACTAAAAAAAGCCCAGGTCCAGACGGGTTTATCACCGAATTCTACCAGACATATAAAGAGGAGCTGGTACTATTCCTTCTGAAATTATTCCAAACAATACAAAACAAGGGAATCTTCCCCAACGCATTTTATGAGACCAAAATCATCCTAATACCACAACCGGGCAGAGACACAACTAAAAACAAAAATTTCAGGTCAATATCCATGATGAACATGGATGCAAAAATCTTCAATAAAATACTGTCAAACAGAATGCAACAGCAAATCAAAAAGCTTATTTATCATGATCAAGTAGGCTTCATCCTGGGGATGCAAGGTGGTTCAACATATGCAAGTCTATAAACATAATCCCTCACATAAACAGATCCAAAGACAAAAACCACATGATTATCTCAATAGATGCAGAGAAGGTGTTTGACAAAATTCAACAGCCTTTATGCTAAAATCCCTCAATAAACAAGGTATTGAGGGAACATATCACAAAATAATAAAAAGCTACTTATGACAAACCCACAGTCAATATCATACTGAATGGGCAAAAACTGGAAGTATTCCCTTTGAAATCTGGCACAAGACAAGGATACCCTCTCTCACCACTCCTATTCAACATAGTATTGGAAATTCTAGCCAGAGCAATCAGGCAAGAAAAAGAAATAAAGGATATTCAGTTTGGAGGAGAGGAAGCCAAATTGTCTCTATTTGCAGATGACATGATTGTATATTTAGAAGACCCCATCGTCTCAGCCCAAAATCTGAAACTGATAAGCAAATTCAGCAAAGTCTCAGGATACAAAATCAATGTGCAGAAATCACAAGCATTTCTATACACCAATAACAGACAAACAGAAAGCCAAATCAAAAGTGAATGCCCATTCACAATTGCTACAAAGAGAATAAAATACCTAAGAATACAATTAACAAAGGATGTAAAGGACCTTTTCAAGGAGAACTGCAAACCACTACTCAAGGAAATAAGAGAGGACACAAACAGATGGAGAAACATTTTCTGCTCACGGTTGGGAATAATCAACATCGTGAAAATGGCCACATTGCCCAAAGTAATTTATAGATTCAACACTATCCCCATCAAGCTTCCAATGACCTTCACAGAACTGGAAAAAACCACTTCAAACTTCATATGGAACCAAAAGAGAGCCCGCATAGCCAAAACAATCCTAAGCAAAAAGAACAAAGCTGGAGGCATCATGCTGCCTGACTTCAAACTATTCTACAAGGCCACAGTAATCAAAACAGCATGGTACTGATACCAAAACAGAAACATAGACCAATGGAACAGAACAAACGCCTCAGAAGCAACACCACACATCTACAATCATTGGATCTTTGACAAATCTGACAAAAACAAGCAATGGGGAAAGGATTACCTATTTAATACATGCTGTTGGGAAAACTGGCTAGCGATGTGCAGAAAGCAGAAACTGGATCCCTCCCTGACACCTTACACTAAAATTAACTCCAGATAGATTAAAGATCTAAACATAAGACCTAACACCATAAAAACCCTAGAAGAAAACCTAGGCGAAACCATTCAGGACATAGGCATAGGCAAGGACTTCATGGCTAAAACACAAAAAGCAATGGCAACAAAAGCCAAAATAGACAAATGGGATCTAATTAAACTTCAGAGCTTCTGTACAGCAAAGGAAACAAATCATTATAGCAAACCAGCATGCAACAGAATGGGAAAAAATTTTTGCAATATACCCATCTGAGAAAGGGCTAATAGCCAGAATCTACAAAGAACTAAACCAGATTTACAAGAAAAAAACAAGCCTATTCAAAAGTGAGTGAAGGATGTGAACAGAAACTTTACAAAAGAAGACAGATATGAGGCCAACAAACATATGAAAAAATGCTCATCATCACTGGTCATTAGAGAAATGCAATGAGATACCATCCCACACCACACACATTGAGATACCATCCCACACCACACACATTGAGATACCATCCCACACCACACACATTGAGATACCATCCCACACCAGTTAGAATGATGATCATTAAAAAATCTGGAGACAACAGATGCTAGAGAGGATGTGGATAAATAGGAACACTTTTACACTGTTGGTGGGAGTGCAAATTAGTGCAACCATTGGGGAAGACAGTGTGGCAATTCCTCAAGGACCTAGAAATAGACATACCATTTGACCCAGCGATCCCATTACTGGGTATATACCCAAAGAATTATAAATTGTTCTATTATCAAGACACATGCACACATATGTTCATTGCGGCACTGTTTGCAATAGCTAAGACCTGGAATCAACCCAAATATCCATCAAATAGTCTGGATAAGGGAAATGTGGCACATATACACCATGGAATACTGTGCAGCCGTAAAAAGTGATGAGTTTGTGTCCTTCATGGGGACATGGATGAATCTGGAAACTATCATTCTCAGCAAACTGACACAAGAACAGAAAGTGAAACACCACATGTTCTCAATTGTAGGCGGGTGTTGAACAATTTGAACATGTGGACACGGGGAGGTGAGCATCACACTGTGGTCAGTTGGGTGGGACTAGGGGAGGGACAGCAGGGTGTGGGGAGGGTGGGGAGGGATAATGTGGGGAGAAATACCAGATATAGGTGATGGGGTAGAAAGGCAGCAAACCACCTTGCCATGTATGTACCTATGCAGCAATCCAGTATGACCTGTACATGTAACCCAGAACCTAAAGTACAATAAAAAAAAAGAAATACTTCTCTACTCTGAGGCCATAAATATACTCTCCTGTATTTTTATATGGTTTCAAGCTTTTGTTTTTCACTTTAACGCTTTAATATCTTCGTATTTGATTTTTATATATGGCTTGAGTGAAGGTCCAATTATATTTTCTCTTTCCATGATGAATATTCATTTCTATCTACAGGAACTTATAATGCCAAATGAGTCATATTTAATGTCTCCACGTGTGCAATGATCTAATTTTTGTATGTCTAGATGGTTTCATTGTTCTGTTTGTTCATCTCTATAATAATAACATACCATTTTTATTACTCTAAGTTTATAACAAAATCTGATACCTGCAGAGTTCACATTGATCTTAATTTTAAAATCGTTTGGTTATTCTTGGTTCTTGTTTTTTCATGTATATTTTTAAATCAACTTGTTATTTTCCTTGAGTAGCTCTATTGGAATTTGGATGAAAATTACACTGAATTTATAGATTTAGTTGAGGACAACTGACATCTTGAAATATTAACTTTTTTTCTGTTTATAATCATGGTTTAACTTTCCATTTTTTTAAATCTTCTGGATGTCAGTCACTACCATTTTAAAATATTTCTCATAAATTCTTATGCATTTTATTTTATTTATTGGCATATAAATAGTGTTTGATGCTAATCTAAATGGTATCTTTTATAAAATTTAATTGTCTCTTAATATGTTATAAGAAATTCTTTAAAATTATGTATTATCTAGCAACATACAAAACGTATTTAAAATTATCTTCTGTAAATTACTTGGATTTCTTATGTCAAAAAGTCATGTCAATGGCCAAATGATGATGGTTTTGTGTCTTGCTTAATGATTCTTATAAATTTTAATTTTTTCTTAAAATTTTGGCCATAATTTCTAGAACCCCATTGAAGTACTACATTGAAGTACATTGAAGATATGATAGAGCATATTTTTTTTTCTCAGTTTCTCCATTAGGCATATTTTCTGTTGGTTATTTTTCTTTTTTGTTTTTAGAGATGTGACTTATTAAGTTAAAAAATTCTCTTTCTAAATATAGTTTCTTAGGGATTTCTTGTCAGTTTAAAAATTATGAGTGGGTGTTGAACTCAGCAGCAATCCTTTCTACCTTCATTCCATTAATTAGATAAATTGCATTATTGCATTTTCTTTTTTAAATTTTATGTGTAATATGAAATAAGTTTATCTTAGTCCTTTTTACTCTATAACACAATTTCAAAAACTGGGTAAATTTTAATGAGCAGAGATTTATTGGCTCACAGTTTTAGAGACTGTGAACTCAAATATCAAGGTGACTGCATCTGGCAAGAACCTTTTCAGCATCATCCCAAGCAGAAGGCAAAACAAAGAAAGCAAGGAAGAGGGAGGGAAAGGGAAGAGATGAGCTCCTCCTTTTATGAGGAACCCACTTCCAAGATAATGAACCTACTCCCTGGATCCGGCATTAATTTATTCCTAAGAGCAGAGGCCTAATGGCCTAATCACCTTTTAAAGGTCCTACCTCTTAATTCTGTCACTCTAGCGATTGAGTTTTCAATACGTGAAGTTTGAGGGGCACAGTCACACTATAGCAAAGTTATACATACAAAATGTTAGGTTTTGAAGGGAAGGCGAGTTTAAAAGAAAGATACACACACATACACACACACACTCTCAGAGTGTGGCTCAAAAGCAAATGCAGGCTTTATGTTCAGCATAAAATCTATAGAAGTGGGGGACCAGCCTAATGCCGGAGCTCACCGCTGCTTACAGGCTGGGGCAATTTAGAAATATGGGCGGGAGGGTCTGGGGAGTATGGCTTGCTGCCCAGCAGGATATTGATAAAATATTCCCAAGATGAGGCGGTTCTGGGCCTTGTTCAGGAGGGATGTCATCATGGCGTTCCTTAGACCTTTGCCTGGAAAGAATGACATGGAAGTTTCTTTAGTTGGACCTTTGTCTGCCTTGTGGCCAGGTGGTTAGGGAGGATGTTTCTCATGACCCAAACCCCTGTGAAATGTTTCACTTCAACTTAGGTCTGCAAAATAGCAGGTAGCTTAAAAAATGGTGCAGTTTGGACTAACACAAAATAGCATATATAACATACATAGGTACATAGTAAGGGGTAAAAACATAAATATCAGAGTACTCTTTCTGCAAGTAAGAAATAATATATTACCAGTGATTTTGAAATACCCACTTGTGTCCCTGTTTTCTAAGGAAAAAACCACAAACTTAGATGCTAATGATTACTTTGTCTTTACAGGTTTATTATATACATACATGTATATGCGGCCATGTACTGCATAATAGTGTTTTCGTGATGACGGACCACACGTACAACAGTGGGCCTGTGAGAGTATAATGGAGCTGAAAAGTTCCTATCACCTTGGCAGGCTTCATAATGTCGCAGTTTCCTTATGTGTTTGTGATGATGCTGATTTAAACAGACCTATTGTGCTGCCAGTTGTGTAAAAGGATAGCACATACAATTATATATACTTGACAACGATTATACACAACTAGGTTACTGGTTTATGTATTTACTATACTATACTCATAGTGATTTTAAAGTTTAATCCTTCTACTTATCAAAAGAAAAGTTAACTGTAAAACAATATCAGGCAGGTCCTTCGGGAGGTGTTCCAGACAAAGGCATTGTTATCACAGGAGATGACAGCTTCATGGTTGTTTTATTATTCTTAAAGAGCTTCCAATGAGATAGGATATGGAGGTGGAGGATAGTGATACTAATGATGGTGACCCTGTATAAGCTTAGGCTCATGTGTATGAGTCTTAGTTTTTAACAATGAGTTTTAAAAGTTAAAAATAGCTTTTCAATAGAAAAAAGCTTATAGAGTAAGGATATAAAGGGAAAAAATATTTTGTACAGCTGTACAATGTGTTTGTGTTTTAAGCGAAGTGTTATTGCAACAGAGCCAAAACAATTTTTAAAAGTTAAAACATTTATAAAGTGAAAAAGTTATAGTACATTAAGATTAATTTATTATTGAATAAAGAAATTTAAAAAGTAAATTAAGGGTAGCCTAATTGTTCAGTGTTGATGAAGTCTACAGTAGCGTCCAGTAATGTCCTAGATCTTCACAGTCCCGATTTTGTAGTTCTAACCCTCTTTCCATATACTATACTGTTTTGAGAATTATTTCCTTCTTTTCTATTCAATCTTGTGAAAGGTTTGTTGCTTTTATTATGTTAAAACTTTTTACTTGATTTATTTTTATTTACACCTGTATTATGCCTTCTATTTTATTTGAGTGTATTCTTTTTATCTCTCTCTTTTTAAATTTCCTGAGCTAGAGAGTTAGCTTATCAATTTTTTAAAGAAAGTTCCATGAACGTTGCCCAGGCTGGAGTGCAGTGACTCCATCGTCGCTCCCTACAGCCTCAAATCCCTGGACTCAAGCCATCCTCCCGCTGCAGCCTCCCGAGCAGTGGGGACTACAGGCACACCCCACTACACTCAGCTACCTAGCTTGCTTGCTTGCTTATTTATGTATGTATGTTTGTATGTAGAGACAAGGTCTTGCTGTGTTGCCCAGGCTGGTCTAAAATTCCTGGGCTCAATCCTCCTGCTTGGTCTCCCAAAGTGCTGGAATTGCGGGCATGAGCCACTATGCCCCAGTCATCATTAATTTTTAATTACAAGAAAAAGCCTGGAGAATTTTCCAGGTGATAGGCCAGGCAGGACATTATGCCAGGCCATGCTAAGTGCTTTGGAGTAATTATAATTACAATAGCAATGGGAATTCAATCCAGGGTTTTAAGCACATCAATGATATGTTTGATCTAATAAATGATTTTGGATGCAATTGAGAGAATAGTTTGGAGGAACCAGAGTAGATTTAAGAAAATTTGTTAGCAGGTTATTTCAGATGCCTTAGACGAGATATAATGGGAACTTGCTCTAAAAGGTATTGCTAGTGAAAATGGGGAGAATGAGTGGATTCAAGAAATTTTTGAGGTGAAATGGCTGAAATTCTTGATGGATTACTCACTGTCCTGCCACTTCTCAAATGTGACATTCCCAGGAAGGCAAGGGTAAAGTGCTTCCATAATTATTGGACCTGTTGAATGGTGACTGGAAAGGTACCAAAGTAGTGATGCCCAATGAGGAAAATGCGTCTCCCTCCCCGCTGTTTACTCTTGTTCATTAAGAAGAGTGAAATGCTGCATAAAAGAGCAATACCGGTCAACTCTCTTTTAGTGACTACTTGCAGCAGTGCCCTCAGTTTTACGAATATCTTGCTCAGCTTGCTATTGGTATATTTTAGAACAAGATTTGGATCTGCTATTTATTGGAAATGGAAACCTGGACTTCAGGGTCAGGGTCTATTTCATGAGTATTTATCCATTAAGCTCTAAGATTTTATTCTACAACAATACAGATTATTATCTGTTATCAAACCATTTACATAACCAACACAATTCTCCATGACCCATCACAATTCAAAATATTTACTTGTGGAATTATCTAAGGGAAATAGAGAGTTAAAAAATATTTGGAATGATTGTTTTAGCTTTCTTGAATGTACATTTTCAAATTTCTAATTAAATACTCTACATACAAAATGGGCCAGGTTTCTTAAAAATGACGTATCAAACAAGAGTTAGAGAAACAATGAAGAGGAGATATTAGTCTAGAGGATGATTCTGGGAATATTTTGCATAAAAAGAAGAATGATTGTAATAAACTAATACTTTTCACATTGCAAATGTAAATTTTAATTCACCCTCAGATATTTAAAGGCATAATATGTTTATTGCAGAGTTCAAGTTTTTATTTTAGGGAAGGTTTAGTTAGCACGTCCATATGGTTACATTAAATTTGGAGGTTTTCTTTATCCTTGCTGGATGTTGAAAACAGTCACATTTGAAACCAGTAAAATTTTAAACCTATTTTGTAAACTCTCTAGAGTTGCCATTATGAGATCTGAGTTAGAAAGTAATTCATTTTTGAGTTTTATCTCTCTTTGGGAGAAAGATCTAGATAAAAAATGAATATAATTTTATCTAATATTTATTAGAAAAGAATAAATTATCTTTTACTTAATTTTTAGGAACTTAGAAAAATGATCTCTTGAAAGATGCTAGACTGTGTGGATATTGTTTTTTCCTATATTCAGAAATGTGGGAATAGTAATGGTGTAAATATTTATTATATACAGCATCTTCCTCTCACGTTCCTCACCTCCCGAAGGAGTGATGATCTCCATGGAGAAAACAAGTGAAATGAAATGAAGAGGTTGATTTTTGTTCCTTTTTAGTTCTTGATATTATTTTATGGAAATTTTATTGCCTTGATAGGACAAAATAGATATATGCAAAATTCTCATAATCTTTATATAAATATCATCTAGTTCTTATGATAATTGCTCACTAATAGAGATATGTAGATAACCAAAATACATCTTGCCAAAGGTCACATATTTGGGAATATCCAAGATTTCATAAATCATTTCTTTAGCGATTCTTGAATGGCTGCTTCAGCAATAGTGTATCTTACTTAACAATTCTTGAGCAACTTGCTTATCTCCCTATATATAAACATAACCTCTTCAGATATAATACCATTGACTAAAGGGTTTCCCTCTAGTTTTTGTTTCCCTTGAATATTGATCTGCCTTATAGTTATTTTTTAGAAATCTAAAGGAGAAAATGATGGAATGTGTTACAAAGTCATAACAATATTAGTCAAAAGCCTTTGACTTCAAAGTTCAAAGCATCAGGTTCATTGTGTATCCAGTAGTTTGTATTTTTTCAGTGGGAAATGTGTTGTTCTACTATTTTTAATTACTTTAAAAACTATTAATATTATAATGTCCTGCTTATATCTGTTAATTAAATTTTCTTCAGGCATTGTGCTAGAATTATGAGTGGTGAAGGTGGTCAAGAAGATTTTACCAGCCATGATCCTCAAAAAACTTTTTTAAAAAATCAACAGATAACTCAATAAAATATACTTTTCTAAGACATGCATTTTAAAAAATAGTCAAAAATTATTTAATGAATATTAGTTTCAATGAATGCTAAGTAGATATAAAGTTTAGCTAATATTATTTAACTTTTAATACCTTCTTTACTCTTTTAAACATATATTTCTCATATTTCTGGTGGTTCAAATATGAAGAACCTACTATGCAATTCACACATAACATTTTTCATCAGCTTGCTGGTTGTAGTTCTCTTCTGTTGCTGCCAACCTTAATTAATGTATCACTATTGGAAGAGTTTTATCTGTGCCAAAATTTAGCTAATTTCAAATACTCTCTATAAATCTATTTTTTAAAATAAGAGGACTTTTCTCTTTTCTTTAGTGTCTCAATTTAAAAATAAATTCCAAAATTAAGGTATGTACACAAAAATGTACATAGTAATAATAGAGAGCTTAATGAATCCTCTCAATGTGAAAACACTCATATGTTCACTACCTAACCTGAAACTTATGTCTTCATTTGTAAAATTAACTTGTAATGTAGATTTAAGTAATCCTCAAATTTTCTTCCATCTCGTTCTGTAGATGGATTTTATAGTTCTGTAAAGTATGACAAGTCAAATTTTTTTTTCCTTTTTTGACAATTTTTTAAATATGTGTTTTTATTGAAGCATGAAATACAGAAAAATTTTAAATCATCTGGGTACAGCTTACCCAAAAAGTTAATATACTATGTAAGCACCATTTAGGTAAAAAACATCATCATAAAAGAAAACAAAACAAATTATTAAATACTACACAGTCTTTCTATTTCTCTTCCAAGTTACTTTTTAGCCTCCTTCTTAAGTGTGTATACTATCAAAACTTCTTACATCAAAAATTAATTTTGTCTATTTTTGAATCTTTTATAAATGAAATTATAGAATATTTGAATTTATCTTCCTGGTTTCTCATATCACAGTGTTGTCTGTGAGATGCATATGTATTGTCACAGTCACCATATTTCATTCATTCCATGCTGTGTAATATCCTATTGTATGAAGATACTGCCATTAAATTGCCCATTCTTCTGTTGATAAGCATTTGAGTTATTCCTAGTTGTTAGCTTTTATAGACAGTTGAAACACTCTTGCACAAGACTTGTGCAAATATGCTCTTACTTTGTTAACTATATACCCAGGAGTGGAATTGCTATTGTCATAAAGGTTTCATAGTTGATACTAACAGTTTTCAAGCACGGTTGTTCCGGTTTACTCTCCTTTCAGTGTATGAGATCTCTAGTTGTTTTACAGCCTTGCCAGCATACAATATTTTGTGTTTTTAAACTCCATTCAGAGTGTATTTTATCTTTTTTATCACCTGATTTGGTTGGCTATTATTGTGTGTAGAATTACTTTTCACTTATGTTTGTGTGAAAGATTGACCTATGATTTTCCTTTCTTGTTCTGTTCTTTTAAAGTTTTTGTGTTAAGGTTTCATTGGTATTGTGAACACTTACAAAGTGTTGCTTTTTCTTCTATGAAAGATAGAGAATTAACTATTTTTGAAGAACTGACCGCTAAAGCAATCTGGGCCAAAAGTTTTCTTTGTGAAAAGTTTGAATTAGGGATTTAATTTATTTAATAATATTGGACTATTAAGCTTTTATATCAAAATATTTTTGTTTCTATTAATACCATGCAATCCTTTTGGAATCGCTACTAAAAGACTTCTGTTTGTCAGAGCCTTTCCTTGGCATACCCAGATCTCCAATTTTTGTTCACCCTGTCCTCTGATTGTTAAGTGTTCTGCTCAACTTCTATACTCCTCAGGAGCCATTTTAGAATCTGTAAAGGCTGTAGGTTAAAGTTTCCTCAAATGTTAGTTTCACCTCTCTGCATTTGTCATCTCCCTGTCTTATCAAGTCCTTCAAGCAGTTATTTTATATCTTTTATCTATAGTCTCTAGTTGTTTTGGGTATTCTCTAGTTGTTTTGGGTCTGATATAAGCTAATCCATTATAGACAGAAATAGGCAACTGATGCTCAGATTTCAGTCAGCAGAAACACAATTGCAACATATCTTACTTTCTGTCAACAAAGCACTACACAGAACCTTAAATACTGCAGAATCTTTGTTATCCTTGCACAAAATCCCAGTAAGCTATCTTTCTTCAGAGAGAAGTTTCTGCTTTGATGTTCTGTCTTTCTTGAGCGATTGTACATTAAAAAAAATAATAACACTGCAGGATCCTGGTACCATTTAAACCTGATCTGTCCTACAAGTATAATTTATATATCCTAAGTGAAATGTGTGGGCTATTTATTTTTTCTCAGGCAGACTATAAAAGATACTTAAAAGAATATTTTTATACACAAATAGAATGTGGATTTCTCTTGCATCTTTATCAATGTTTTTTAAAAATAATTTTATATTTGCTTTTGAAAAGATCTAAATAGCTTTCAAAATTAGAAAGATTGGTCACATATCAGATTTCTCCTTCAGAACTAACTCACTTTTCTCTTCTTGCTGCTTTTCTACAGAAACCATTTAGTTCCAAAAAACTGATGATAGATTCAGCACTTTTGAAGTGGGCTTTTATTCCCATGCCCACTTCTTTGTTTACACAGTTGACCCTTGAACAACATGGGGATTAGGAACGTAGTTCCACGTAGTCTAAAATCAGTGTATGACTTCTGAGTCTCCTACAGCTTAACTACTGTGTGGCAGTCGAGGTTTCCAATAGCAACCAGAACAGTCAGTTTCTACTAACCCTTTACTTTAACTCTGATGAAGGTGTAAGTTAAACATTAAAGAACTGGAGAAACTGGTACCTAAGTACAAGGGCTGGAATGCAAAAACAAACCCACTGGGACCCCAAACCCCAGTTAAAGATTAGAAGTGGATTGATTAAAACACAGCAGCTTATAGGTGCACTCTCACTCATAGGCAGGGAGCTTAAAATATATATAAGCACTAGAAAATATTTTGTAACTTTGAATTGGTCTGGTGAGTTACTACGAACTACTCATTGTAACTGCAGAAATAAACTCCCTTCTTTCCCTGTCTGTCTGCATCTCATTACTGCACCACCAGGACAAGCAGCTGAGCCTTATTCTGTCCAGGAGCAAATCTGGTGACTCCCTCGAGATGGAGCTGTGCTCAGTGGCCAATGGCTTGCAAGGAGATGGTCATTAGGAGACCCCCAGCAGCTGCCTGGTGTGGTTTCTCCTGGGGACTCTCTGAGGACCTTTCCAGCTGCAAAGACTACCCATCCCTCTATTACTGGGAAAGAACAGAGATTGGGAGCAGTTGCACGCAAAGGTTAAGCAAAACTGTATCCTAAGCCAGGAGTCTATTATTTCCTCTATTTGGGCTCATGTGGCCATTTGTTTGGATACTATGGATGAAATAATAGGACTCCTTGGGATATGTGCTTTGCATTTGTTTGAGGAATTCATTTACATTTGTTTTTGAAAATTTGTTTGTTCTCTTTGTTTGATATTTGTTAAGTTTAGAGTACTCAGTATGATCAACACTGCATGTATCCCTATAAATAGTCCTCTAGGGAGACTTTTATCAGATTGGAAGCACTTTGGTTATCCACCCATAACTAAAAGAAATTAATCTTCTATTTTGACACAGCCTGGCCAATGTGTGTTTTTGGATCTAAGGAACTGCAGCTAGTTTTTGGATCTTTACATTTTCATACTGTTTATCAATTAAAATTGCTGTGCCGAGGTCAGGCAAGTGGGGTGAAATATCTTACTTTCAGACATTCATGTTGCTGCATAATAAGGATGCTAACGAAAAAGGAAGTAAGTTAATGGTGCAAGGCACTGCTGAGGTCTGTCCTGATACCCCAGGGGAGTAAGAGAAAACCTCTGAAACCAACAGTTTATGAATACCCAGAACCCCATAGTAGCTACTGCCCCAGCTCAGGAAGGAGAGGGGATGTCACCTCCAGAGTGCAGGGAGAAAGCAGGGCTACTGTCTCCCTCTTGGACTAGGCAAGATGCTAATTTTGGTCAGGGAGTCACCACGTCTGGAGATGGGCAGTTCCCATTAGAACAATATCCAGTACGAGTCAATCAGCAAGGAGCTCCAGTGGGATGTTATTGGGCTTATAATACCACAATATTGGCTACACACTGTCCCACCTGGGCAGATGTGTGTGCAGGCTCTTCTAAACATGCTCATTGCAAATGAGTGGTGACTGGTTCTAAATGAAGCAAAGGAAGAGCCACAACACCTTCACAGTGAACATTCAGAACCTGATGGAGCAATTCTCCGCACAGATCTAAACTGGAATATTGTAGCAGACATACATCCCACTGTAGCTAACCCATATACTATGTTCATTTCTCTTCCGGGAGATCATAAATTGTTTATAGTATTGGATTTGAAATATGCTTTCTTGGCCAGGCGTGGTAGTTCTTGCCTGTAATCCCAGCACTTTGGTGAGCTGAGGTATGTGGATCACTTGAGGTCAGGAGTTCAAGACCAGCCTGGTCAACATGGTAAAACCCTGTCTCTACTAAAAATCCAAAAATTAGCATGGTGTGGTGGCAGGTGCCTGTAATCCCAGTTACTTAGGAGGCGAGGCAGGAGAATCGGTTGAACCAGGGAGGCAGAGGTTGCAGTGAGCCAAGATTGTGTCATTGCACTCCAGCCTGGGCAACAAGAGCGAAACCCCATCTCCACAAAAAAAGAAAAGAAATATGATTTCTTTTGCATACCCACAGACACAGAAAGTCAATTGCTGTTTGCCTCTGAATGTACAGATTCTAAAGCCTCAACATGGTTTCAGTATAACTGGACTGTGCTCCCACAAGAATTTAAAAACTCACCAACTGCATTTGGAGAAGCACTTGTTCGAAATTTAAAGAGTTTACAATTGAAAAAATGGGATATTTTTACAATATGTGGATAATTTACTAATATCTAACCCTTTCAGATGGGAATGTCAGAATAATACCATTAAAACTCTCAACCATCTAACAACCTTTGGGTATCAGGTTTCAAGTGAAAAGGCTCAAATATGCCAACAAACTGTGGAATACTTTATTTTTTTCTTACAGAAGGGAACTAATGCTTTAAAGGTGGAAAGGTGGAACAATCACTTCCATCACAGCATTGACTACCAAAAGGTAGCTGAGTGGATTTCTAGGCATAGCAGGGTTTTGTCCTATCTGGATTCCTAACTATGGACTACTGGTAAAGCCACTATATGAACTGTTGAAGGGAGCCAATGACAACTCCTTTGGGAAACAAAACACCAGCAGGCATTTGAATAACTAAAATATAGGTTGACCTCTGCCCTAGCCCTGGGGCTTCCAAATCCTCACAAGCCCTTTTAACTGTACATGCATGAGAGACTGTGTCTAGCAGTAGGGGTCATTACACGAACATTAGAAGAAATATTGCAGCCAGTGGCTTACTTTTCTAAACAACTGCATACTGTGGTCAAAGGCTGGCCCCTCATTTAAGGGCAGTTGCTGCCACCTTCTTGCTACTAAAGGAAGCTGAAAAGTTGACTGTGGGACAGCCTATCATGATCTATGTGCCTCACTTGATGCTAGTGTTACCAGAACAAAAGTGAGGCTATTGCCAGACAGTCAGCAGGCTGGGCAATTACGAGGCAATAAATAAAATTGCAGATAACCCCACAATAAAATTGCAGACCCCTAGAGTCTTAAACCTAGTGACATTACTTCCCTTTACCAAAGAGCCAAAAGAACCTATGCATAAATTGTTTAGAAATTATTGACCACGTATTTTCCAGTTGCCCTAACTTAAAGGACACAGCCCTTCCACAAGAAAACTGGACATTGTAGATGGGAGCAGCCTGGTAACCAACAAAAGAAGAAATGCGGCATATACTGTGGTAACCTTTTCAGAGGTAATAGAAATAAGGACATCACCAATAGGAACCTCTGCACAGAAAGCAGAACTGATCATCTTTCTAGAGCCCTGCAGTTGTCCCAAGTAAATAAGGCACTTGGAATAAATTGGAAACTCACTCATCATGGAGACCACAATCTTCTGGACAGACTGAGTTGATGAATCAAACATGAAAAAAGTTAGTGCCAAACGGTGCCAGGAGACTCAACTCAAATGGATTCAGGTACTCAGTACTGTACTGCTTTGGGTAAGAGGGACCCCAAGAAGTAGGATGAGGTTAAATCTCTATAAAATTATAAATGGGAGACCCTTTGCTGCTAATCTATCTTGGGTTACTGGGGTGCCTCTTCATAGAAAGTCAACTATTAAACAGTGTTACTCACTTGGGACAAATACTTAACATTTTGCATTAAGCTTAACTGGAGCATTGTAAACTCAGCAAAACCATGTCACTCGTTCCAGTCTGGTTATCAAGTGCTGCTGAAAGAATGAAGTGAAATGAGCCCAAGTCAGCAGCTGCAGAAGAAATAGAAAGGGCCCCATGACATGCTGCTGACTACCACGTTGGCAATGAAACTGGCTGGCATCAAGCCATGGATCCACCACATACAGAAGAAGTTCCTGCCAGAGGAAACCTTCATGACACAGGACATCAAGGCTTCCAGATGAGAGACAGAATCCCTCAAAGGCCTACGATTTCTGTTCAAAAGTTGATAAGCTATTCTTTTACATTTTTCCTCACTGTTCCTCTTGTTATTTCTGCTTACCTCTAATCTTTTCCTACAGTGGGCACAAGATTATGCAGATGGATTACAGCAAGACTCTTGCTGGGTCTGTGCTCTGTTACCCCTCTCTAGCACCATGGGGCTGCCTTGGTGGGTCTCTCCCATGCAAGGAAAAAATTAAGTTTATAACATCTTGATTTGGTAGAAGACCTTCCTGGTGGCAGAAAATTCTTCTTGTACTAGTCGCCCTCCTGGGCATAACACTGTTATGAACTATATTGTTGTTATATGCTGTTCCAAAACATTCCCCAAGCTCATAAGATCATGTTTTATCAGGCACTGGCTTTGAGTCTCTGAAGTCAGGAACATTACCAGTGCCAGATAGACATCCACTCTAGCATCCCCTGATGATGATCCTTCAGCAGGAAGTAGACGGAGAGAATACATCACCCACTTTCCCTTAGTTGGCTATGTCATAATTTATACTTTTGTACTAATCTTTTAACAAACCAGTACTTGAGAAAAATAGCTAACATGATAGAAATCATGTACAAATTGACAATGGGGATTGGGGCAGGTCAGGTTTCTATTAGAAACCAGAACAGTTTTCCACTAACCCTTTACTATAACTCTACTGACTGTATAAGTTAAACATTAAAGAACTGGAGAAACTGGTAACTAAGTACAAGGGCTTAAAACAAAAAAACAAAGCCATTAAGACCCCAGACCCTAAAGATTAGCTACAGACTGAAAGAAACACTCCTGCTTGAAGGTGCACTCCCACACATAGGCAGGGAGCTGACAGTGTATATAAGCACTAGAAAAATTACTGTAACTTTGCATTGGTCTGATGAATTACTCTGACCTTCTTTTTTAACTGGTTGCAGAAATAAACTCCTTTTTTTCCCAGTCTGTCTGCATCTCGTTATTGGACTGTGAGAACAAACTGCCAGACCTTGTTCTGTCTAGGAATGCAGTGAATCCAAAATATCTGAGACAAGTATTGGTAAATTTTGAAAGTGAATTTTTCTAAGGTTAAGGACATGCCCGTGACACAGCATTAGGAGGTCCTCATGACATGTGCTCAAGGTGGTTGGGGTACAGCTTGCTTTTATACATTTTAGGGAGACATGAGACATTAATAAGTGTAAGATGTACATTGGTTTGGTCAGGTAAGGCAGAACAACTTGAAGTTGGGGCTTCTGGGTCAGAAGTACATAAGACACAAAAAGGTTGCATTCTTTTGAGTCCTTGATTAGCCTTCCACTGAATATGCAATTTAGTCTGGCTCAGTGAATATGCATTTTTATATAAAAGATAGGGCAGAGAACGCGATCAGATATGTATTTGTCTTTCCTTGTGGACAAATTGTGAGGGAGGTATGTAGATTCTTACTTTTGTAGCTATCTTGTTTTGGAATAAAATGGGAGGCAGATTTGCCTGACATAGTGCCCAGCTTGACTTTTTCCTTGGCTTAGTGATTTTAGGGTCCTGAATTTATTTTCTTTTCACACTAATAGACTACTGTTAAGAGGAAGCCTTACTGATAACATAAACAGTCAATTAACACATATGTTATATATGTATTATATATTATATTCTTACAATAAAATAGTTCAGAGAAAAAATGTTATTAAGAACATCATTAGGATGAGAGAGTATATTTACAATTCATTAAGTAGAAATGGATCATCGTAAAAATTTTCATTCTACTCTTCACATTGGCTAGGCTGAGGAGCAAGAAGAAGAAGAGGGGAGTTCTTGCTGTCTCAGGGGTGGCAGAGGCAGAAGAAAATCTGTGGGTAAGTGGACCCTCACAGTTCAAGCCCATGTTTTTCAAGGGTCTACTATACTATTAATTCATCCTAGAATATATTCCATTTCTAAAATTATTCATTAAAATGCTACACATTGGATAAGAATAAGTTTGGCATAATCCCTATGATGGCTGTTATAATCATTTATGTCTACCTTGAAAAAAGATGAGCTATGATTCTACACAACACACATACACTTCCTTAGCATGCTATTATACCTCACAGTTATTGTGCATCTATGTTATTCCACACATTATTGTAATTTCCTTAAAGGCAAGAACCTGATCCTAGTTTCTTATCACTAAAATATTTTGCTTATAGTAGCTATTTACTTATAATGAAGCAAAATTATGAGAGTTTGACATACATTTGAAGTTAGATGCTGCAAATGGTGTGATTATATTGATTACTTTTATTTTGTATCTAGAATAGAATTCTACAGATTTGGGGGAATTCTTTGTAAAGATTAAATATAGTATTATCCAACATAGCAGAAATAAAACCAAGAATAGAAATACAAACAACATGAATATTGCACACATTAATTCTTGAATCATCATTATTTTAGTAAAAATACTGTAACATTAATTCTCACCATAAATTTGTTCATAATCAATTTGAAAAGCACCTCTCCTTTTTCTTATTATTTTGTTTTTGTTACTACTTTTCAATTCTCCTCACTCACATCAGTAAGTTGGAAAGGTGGCAACTATAAGCTTCCCTGGAAATGTCTAAGCCTTAGCACTATTCTACTGAAAGAACTTAGCTAAGGCTGTAAAATCTGTGTGATTTTCTACAAGAATAATAAAGCTTCAAGCTGTTGTCTCTGAAATTGATAATATTCATCAGAGGGTAGAAATAAGCAAGTCTCTACAACATTTTTGCTCAACAATCATTTATTTTTCAATGACAACCCATTTTTATTTTTAATAGTACTTATTTTTGTAAACAGAACAATCAGTCCTACCAAGGATGTATACCATGTACAGAATAACTGTCCTCACAAAGCTAGCAAACAGAGTCCATGTCATGCAAGTCATTTTCTACTGACAATAATGGGGGATGGAGTCTTGCTAAATTTACAGATCCCATTGATTTCTTACAAGTTTTCCCACCTGCCAATAGTCAGCATGGTATTCGTTTAAACATTTTGTGTTCTTTCTGTAACTTACAGTGATATCGGTTACAAAAATTCAGGAGTGAGAATTTTACTGACAATTTTTCCTCTAAACATGGTACAGAAGGAAACCCAACTTGCTCTGCCCCAGGTGCATTTGCTCTGTCATGCCAAAAGAGCAGAGCATAACATATGATTGTCAGTTAAGGAAGCAAATAGAATTCAGAGATACCCAGGGGAAAGAAAATGTTGACCATGCAAGTAAGATTATGTTTATAGTTACATTTTTAACTATAACTATTCTTAGTGGAAGGAAAGAACAGCTAGGGAAGTCACTGGCATACCAAAATGCAGATTTATTCACTGTATAAATAATAGAGTGGTTTATTAAAGACTGAGACCGTATACGTAGCCTTAGGTGAGCTTAAGAAGATATTGTTACTCTAGGCAATCTGGAAATATTTTTAAATTTCCTCTATTAGGTAATTAATTCCACTTATATTTATTATTATTAGATTATACTGACAGTGTATTTGATCTCAGTTTACACACAAACACAGATAATTTATCATATTTCTTTCTCTTTTGTATTGTGTTTATTATTATTTGTATAATTTTTGAGGCAGTCTCTCACTCTATTGCCGAGGGTGGAGTGCAATGACACAATCTTGGCTCACTACAACCTCCACCTCCCTGATTCAAGTGATTCTCCTGCCTCAGCCTCCTGAGTAACTGGGATTACAGGCAACCACCACCATGCCCAACTAATGTTTGTATTTTTAGAAATGGGATTTCACCATGTTGGCCAGGCTGGTCTCAAACTCCTGACCTCAAATGATCCACCCATCTAGGCCTCTGAAAGTGCTATGATTATAGGTGCGAACCACTGCGCCTGGCCAAGTGTGTATTGTTTAATATGTATATGTTCAATTTTTTTTTATTGTACTTTAGATTCTGGGGTACATGTCCAGATCATGCAAGAGTGTTGCATAGATACATTCATGGCAAGGTGGTTTGTTGCCACCATCCCCCCATCACCTATACCTGACATTTCTACCCACGTTATCCCTCTCCCACTCTCCCTCCCGTAACCCTGCACCAACAGACCCCAGTGAGTGATGCTCCCTTCTTTGTATCCATGTGTTCTCATTGTTCAACACCTGCCTATGGGTGAGAACATGCGGTGATGGTTTTCTGTTCTTGTGTCAGTTTGCTGAGAATGGTGGTTTCCAGGTTCATCCATGTCCCTACAAAGGACACGAACTCATCATTTTTTTGTGGCTGCATAGTATTCCATGATGTATATGTGCCACATTTTCCTTGACCAGGCTATCATTGATGGGCATTTAGGTTGGTTCCAGGTCTTTGCTATTGTAAACAGTACCATGATGAACATTCATGTGCATGTGTCTTTATAATAGAATGATTTATAGTCCTTTGGGTATATACCCAGTAATGGGATTGCTGATTCAAATGGAATTTCTATTTCTAGGTCCTTGAGGAACTGCCACACTGTCTTCCACAATGGTTGAACTAATTTACATGCCCACTAACAGTGTAAAAGTGTTCCTATTTCTCTACATCCTCTCCAGTATCTGTTGTCTCAGATTTTTTAATGATCGCCATTCTAACTGGTGTGAGATGGTATCTCAGTTTGGTTTTGATTTTCATTTCTCTAATGACCAATGATGATGAGCATTTTTTCATATGTTCGTTGGCCTCATATATGTCTTCTTTTGAAAAGTGTCTGTTCATATCCTTCTCCCACTTTTGAATGGGTTTGTTTGTTTTTTTCTTGTAAATCTGTTTCAGTTCTTTGTAGATTCTGGATATAAGTCCTTTGTCAGATTGCAAAAATTTCTTCCCATTCTGTTTGTTTCCGTTCACTCTAATGATTGTTTCTTTTACTGTACAGAAGCTCTGAAATTTAGTTAGATCCCATTTGTCTATTTTGGCTTTTGTTGCCATGGCTTTTGGTGTTTTAGTCATGAAGTCCTTGCCTATGCCTATGTCCTGAGTGGTTTTGCCTAGGTTTTCTTCTAGGGGTTTTATGGTGTTAGGTCTTATGGTTAATCCCTTAGTCCATCTGGAGTTAATTTTAGTGTAAGGTGTCAGGAAGGGATCCAGTTTCTGCTTTCTGCACATGGCTAACCAATTTTCCCAACACCATTTATTAAACAGGATCGTTTCCCCATGGCTTTTTTTTGTCAAGGTTGTTAAAGATCAGATGGTTGTAGATGTGTGGTGTTGCTCTGTTCTATTCCATTGGTCTATGTCTCTGTTTTGATACCAGCATGATGCTGTTTTGATTACAGTTGCCTTGTAGTATAGCTTGAAGTCTGGCAGGGTGATGCCACCAGCTTTGTTCTGTTTGTTAGGATTCTCTTGGCTATGGGGGCTCTTTTTTGCTTCCATAAGTTTAAAGTGTTTTTTTCCAGTTCTGTGAAGAAGGTCATTTGTAGTTTGATGGGGATAACATTAAATCTATAAATTACTTTAGGCAGTATGGCCATTTTCACAATATTGATTCTTCCTGACCATGAGAATGGAATGTTTCTCCATCTATTTGTGTCCTCTCTTATTTCTTTGAGCAGTGGTTTGTAGTTCTCTTTGAAGAGGTCCTTTACCTCCTTTTTAGTTGTATTCCTAGGTATTTTATTCTTCTTGTAGCAGTTATGAATGGGAATTCGCTCTTGATTTGGCTATCTGTCTGTTATTGATGTATAGAAATGCTTGTGATTTCTGCACATTGGTTTTGTATCCTGAGACTTTGCTGAAGTTGCTTATCAGCTTAAGGAGAGTTTGGGCTGAGATGATGGGGCCTTCTAAATATACAGTCTTGTCGTCTGCAAATACAGACAATTTGACTTCCTCTTTTCCTAATTGAATACTCTTTGTTTCTTTTTCTTGCCTGATTGCTCTGGCTAAAACTTCCAATACTATATTGAATAAGAGTGGAGAGAGAGGACATACTTGTCTAGTGCCAGATTTCGAAGGGAATGTTTCCCGTTTTTGCCCATTCGGTATAATATTGGCTGTGGGTTTGTCATAAATAGCTTTTAATATTTTGTGATAAGTTCCGTCAATACCTAGTTTATTGAGAGTTCTTAGCATAAAGGGCTGTTGAATTTTGTCAAACATTTTCTCTGCATCTATTGAGATAATCATGTGGTTTTTGTCTTTGGTTCTATATATGTGGTGGATTATGTTTACGGACTTGTGTATGTTGAATCAGCCTCGCATCCCCAGGATGAAGCCTACTTGTTCATGACGGATAAGCTTTTTGATGTGCTGTTGCAATCAGTTTGCAAGTATTTTAGTAAAGATTTTTTCATCTATATTCATCATGGAGATTGGCCTGAAGTTTTCTTTTTTGTTGAGTCTCTGCCGGGTTTTGGTATCAGGATGATGTTGGTCTCATAAAAAGATGGAGGAAGGATTCCCTCCTTTTGTATTATTTGTAATAGGTTCAGAATGATTGATACCAGCTCCTCTTTATACGTCTGGTAGAATTCAGCTGTGAACCCATCTGGGCCTGGACTTTTTTTGGTTGGTAGGCTGTTCATTGCTGCCTCGACTTCAGCTCTTGTTACTGGTCTATTCCGGGTTTCAATTTCTTCTTGGTTTTGTTTTGGTAGGGTGCAAGTGTCCATGAATTTATCCATTTCTTCTAGGTTTCCTGGTTTATGTGCATAAAGTTGTTTGTAGTAATCTCTGATGGTAATTTGTATTTCTGTGGGATCAGTGGTGATAGTCCCTCTATGGTTTTTTATTGCATCTATTTGATTCTTCTCTCTTTTCTTTTTTATTAATCTGGCTAGTGGTCTATTTTGTTGATCTTTTTGAAAAACCAGCTCCTGGATTTATTGATTTTTTTATTGGGTTTTTATGTCTCTATCTCTTTCATTTCTGCTCTGATCTTAGTTATTTCTTGTCTTCTGCTAGCTTTTGAATTTTTTTGATCTTGCTCCTCTGGCTCTTTCAATTTTGACAATAGGATGTTGAGTTTAGATCTTTCCTCATTTCTCATGTGGGCATTTATTGCTATAAATTTCCCTCTAGACATTGCTTTCAATATGTCCCAGAGATTGTGGTACTTTGTGTCCTCATTCTCGTTGGTTTCGAAGAACATCTTTATTTCTGCCTTGATTTCATTGTTTATCCAGTCAACATTCAGAAGCCAGTTGTTCAGTTTCCATGAAGTTGTGCATTTTTGAGATAGTTTCTGAATCCTGAGATCTAATTTAATTGCACTGTGGTCTGAGAGACTGTTTGTTATGATTCCCTTTTTTTTTGCATTTGCAGAGGAGTGATTTACTTCCAATTATGTGGTCAATTTTAGAGTAAGTGCGATGTGATGCTGAGAAGAATGTATATTCTATGGCTGTGGGATGGGGAGTTCTGTAGATGTCTGTTAGGTCTGCTTGTTCCAGTTCTGCGTTCATGTCCTGTATATCGTTGTTGATTTTCTGTCTCATTGATCTGTCTAATGTTGACAGTGGAGTGTTAAGTCTATCACTGTTTTTATGTGGGAGTCTGAGTCTCATTGTAGGTAATTAAGAACTTGCTTTATGTATATGGACTCTCCTGTATCAGGTGCATATATATTTAGGATAGTTAGCTCTTCTTGTTGTATTGATCCTTTCACCATTATATAGTGTTCTTTGTCTCTTCTGATCTTTGTCAGTTTAACGTCGATTTTGTCAGAGACTAAAATTGTAACCCCTGCTTTCTTTTGCTCTCCATTTGCTTGGTAGATCTTCTTCCATCCCTTTATTTTGAGCCTATGTGCATCTTTGCATGTGAGATGGGTCTTCTGAATACAGCACACTGATGGGTTTTGACTTTGTACGCATTTTGCTAGTCTGTGTCTTTTGATTGGGGCATTTAGCCCATTTACATTTAACATTCATATTGTTATGTGTGAATTTGATCCTGCCATTTTGTTACTGGTTGTTTGTTTTGCCCATTGGTTGACGCAGTTTCTTCATTGCGTTGTTGGTCTTTACCATTTGGTTGGTTTTTGCAGTGGCTGGTACTAGATGTTTTTTTCAGTGTTTAGTGCTTCCTTCAAGAGCTGTTGTTGGGCGGGTCTGGTGGCAATGAAATCTCTCAGTAATTGCCTGTCCATAAAGGATTTTATTTCTCCTTCACTTATGAAGCTTAGTTTGGCTGGATATGAGATTCTGGGTTGAAAGTTATTTTCTTTAACGATGTTGAATATTGGTCCCCACTCTCTTCTTGCTTGTAGGGTTTCTTCTGAGAGATCCACTGTGATTCTGATGGACTTTCCTTTGTGTGTGACCTGAACTCTCTCTCTCTCAATGCCCTTAGCATATTTTCCTTCATTTCTACCCTGGTGAATCTGAAGATTATGTGCCTTGGGGTTGCTCTTCTTGAGGAGTATCTCTGTGGTGTTCTTTATATTTCCTGTATCTGAATGTTGGCCTGCCTTGCTACGTTGGGGAAGTTCTTCCAGATAATATTTTGAAGAGTGTTTTCCAGCTTGGACTTATTTTCCCTGTCCTGTTCAGGTACACCGATCAAGCGTAGATTAAGTCTTTTCACATAATCCCATATTTCTTGAAGGCTTTGTTCATTTCATTTCACTCTTTTTTCTCTTTTTGCCTTCTCTTTTTATTTCATTGAGTTGATCTTTGATCTCTGATATCCTTTCTTCTTGATTGATTTGGCTATTGAAACTTGTGTATGCTTCTTGAAGTTCTCATGCTGTGTTTTTCAGCATCATCAAGTTGTTTATGTTCTTCTCTAGGCTAGTTATTCTAGTTCGCATTTCGTCTAACCTTTTTTCAAGGTCCTTAGTTTCTTTGCATTGGGTTAAAACACGTTCTTTTAGCTTAGAGAAGTTTGTTCTGAAGCCTGCTTCTTTCAGCTTGTCAGAATGGTTTTCTGACCTGTTTTGTTGGCATGCTGGTGAGTTGTGATATTTCTGGGGAGGAGAGCTGTTCTCAACTTTGATGTTTTCACCCTTTTTGCACTGGTTTCTTCCCATCTTCTCTGAGTGGATGTCCTTTCTGTTAACGTTGGGTTTATTTCTCCTGTATGAGGCTTTTTTTTTTTTTTTTAAACAGATGTCAGTGTGCCACTTGAGATAGTCCCTCCATTGTCTGCCTGTGGAGGCACTGCTGGGCTGCCTCGTTCTCAGCCAGGCTGCTGTTTATTCTTCACCTGGTTTCCACACTGGTTGGGTTAGCCCCGCCTTGCATATGGCCAGCTCCCTCTGCTGAGCCCACTGTTCCCAGGTGGAAGACGTGTTTTTGTTTTGTTTTTTTTTTTTGTTTGTTTGTTTGTTTTTTCTTAAAAAAGAATGAAAGAGAAAGAAAGAAGAAGAGAAAGAAGGAGAGAGAATGGGATTCTTGTTTTATTGACCAGGCTAGAATACAGTCTAAAAATGAATATTAAAAACCTCTTTTATGCCAATAATTGTGTTTAACAATGGAGACAGGAAGGAAGGGGATGAAAATAACAAGCAGCCAACCAACATTTGATTTAAACCTGTGAAATGCTATGCAATTGCTGGGGAGTGATTTACTCCCAATTATGTGGTCACTTTTAAAATAGGTATAATGCGATACTGAGAAAAATGTATGTTTTGTGGATTTGTGGGAGGAGAGTTCTGTAAATATTTGTTAAGTCTAGTTGTTCCAGGTCTGAGTTCAAGTCCTGGATATCCTTGTTAATTTTCTATCTCGTTGATCTATGTAATATTGACAGTGTAATGTTAAAGTCTCCCACTATTAGTGTGTGGGAGTCTAAGTCTCTTTGTAAGTCATTAAGAATTTGCCCTATGTATCTGGGTACTCCTGTAATGGGTGCGTATATATTTAGGATCATTAGCTCTTCTTGTTGCACTGATCCTTTCACCACCATATAATGTCTCTCTTTGTTTCTTGTGTTCTTTGTTGTTTTAAAGTCTGTTTTATCAGAGACGAAAATGGCAGCTTCTGGTAATACTAGCTGGCTGTTTTGCCCATTAGTTGATGTAGATTCTTCATTATGGTGATGCTCTTTACCTTTTGGTATGTTTTTGGAATGGCTGATACTGGTTTTTCCCGTCCATGTGTAGTGCTTCTTTCAGAAGCTCTTGTAAAGCAGGCCTGGTGGTGATGTAATCTCTGAGTACTTGTTTGTTCGCAAAAAAAATTATTTTTCCTTCACTTATGAAGCTTAGTTTGGCCGGATATGAAATTCTAGGTTGAAAGTTCTTTTCTTTAAGGATGTTGAATGTTGGCCCCCACTCTCTTCTGGCTTGTAGGGTTTCTGCTGAGAGATCTGCTGTGAGTCTGATGGGCTTCCCTTTGTGGGTAAC
>PVKP010030510.1:0-27868 GCA_004027715.1 Plecturocebus donacophilus
GGACGGGAAGTTTAGTGGGCAGGAAGTTGGGGGAGAGCTGGTGGGGCAGGTGGTGATTGGCTAGGTCCTGGGCGGGAAGTCTGCCGGGCGGGAGCTGATGGGGCGGGTGGTGATTGGCTAGGTCCTGGGCGGGAAGTCTGCCGGGCGGGAGCTGATGGGGCGGGTGGTGATTGGTTAGGTGGTTGCTGGGCGGAAGGGAGCTGGAGTTGTTTCAGCCGGGGTCGTTTGTGCTGAGTCACATGGGGAAGTGAAGCGCTTGCCATGTGGCTGGAGCCTGGGTGGGGGTAAGGGGAGGCCCAAGGGTCCTCCACCAGACACTTGTATTTGTATTTCCAGCCCTTTTGTATAGCCATCTTGAACTATGTCAAAAAGTATATTTTGGGATAAAATATTTTGATTTCCTTCAATCCTCTCCTTTGAAACTTTACTTTTAGGAAGTTTCACATATTAAAAGTCAACCTGATAGCTTTGTAGAGATTGAGGTTATAGGTTGTTAGGTAAGAGATAAGCAAAGGAGGAGAAAAACAAATTGGGATAAATAGAAAATAAGAAATTTAAATATATTGCCCCACATCTTCTTGAATCAGTCTTAGTCTTGAGAATAGGTCAGTTAAGTTTAATGGCTGTATCTCATTATAGGAGGTGACACCGCAGATGGACTAGGACTCTACTTAGAATGTAGGCAAACAGATCTTTAATCAGAGGCATTTTTATGGAAACAGAAGAAAAACAAAGGATAATGTCCACAGTGGTCTGTAGACTGCTTTTTCTTAGAATCTCTGAAACATCCTCTGATTCCATGGGCTATATGATAGATTTCTCTGGGTGATGGTTTGAATCAAGTGTGTCAGTGAACTTTCTGAATAGCTGATATATCAACAAGCATATATAAGTTGCCATAGTAATTTCTCCCAAAGTTTATGGCAAGTTTTCAGGCTTCAAAAAAGTACAGTTTTAATTTTTCAAGCTTCAAAAAAGTACAGTTTTAATTTTTGGTAATTTCAAGTTAGATAAATGGGAGACAAATTTGTAAATGTTAGTTTGGAGACTCGTAGCCAGGAAAGAATTCAGAATTCAGTCCAATCTGTAGGCAAATATTAAGA
The DNA here is from genome assembly GCA_004027715.1 of Plecturocebus donacophilus. Classification (NCBI taxonomy): domain Eukaryota; kingdom Metazoa; phylum Chordata; class Mammalia; order Primates; family Pitheciidae; genus Plecturocebus; species Plecturocebus donacophilus. The sequence goes on from PVKP010030510.1 coordinate 1,104, forward strand.
ATTCAAAAACAATGGTCAGGGCTAGGATCCAATAATAGGTGTATTGTAGCTTTCTTCTGAGACAAGTTTTCTCTCTCTCTAGTCCCTCATTTTCACCAAAGATAAATCAGAGTAGGACCAATTTATTTGCAAAATATGTTTTACTCTTATTGTACTTGGCCTCAATATTTGTATAAAGTGCAGCAAGAAGAGTGATTTCCACATAGGACATTTTCAACTTAACTTTTCTGGAACTTTCTCCTAAGAAATTTTACATTAGACTTTTAAAAGTTTTTGAGTCTAGGAAGCCAAGCCAAGGATTTGACATCGGACTGTGCCTGCAATATCTGTACAAATTGGGTGAATTCCTCTCTTGTTGTGATCCCCAAAATATCCTGAGGTTCCTAAGTCTGTGACATTCATTACTTACTGCAAGGTCTGGAACCTTGTAAGGAAACAGTATAGATGAAGTATCAGGCAAGTCTTTTTCTCCAAGTCTGTTGGCTTGAAAGTAAATCTCCATTCTTCAAAGCACTTTGGTCATGTTTGAAAATATGGAATTCCAGTAAAAAGTTTGGTAAAATAACCAGTGTCCTCAATTATGGGCTGTTACAAAAGAAAACAGATTCTTATTGAACTTATGTGAATTACTACATTGCCATAAAATAAGAATACTCATGAATAATTTCTCAATTCTGGAGAAATTAGATAAAGAAGGTAAATGTTTCAATTTTGCCCACAAAAGTAATTTACTCAATCACTGTAAGCTATAAATGGCTTAAGAAAAAAATGATTTCTTGACTCTGGAAGACGAAACATAAAAAGAATAAGCAGCATTTCAAACAAAAAGTCAAAAAATTATTTCAGTCCTTTATTAGTTCAGTCCCATATAATTAACTCTTTTTCTTCTTGTGTTAGGTTAGCAATTTTCATGAACTCACCAATTTTTAAATTAGAGTTCTGCAAGTTTTTACCTAGTCCAATGGTATGATATCAAAAGTTATCAGGAACCAGAATTTAAAAGTACTTGTTAGGGTCCTTTCCTTGAATTTCCTTGAAGCAGCAGAATTTGGACTATTGCTGATTATAAGCTGCTTTTTGACATGAATAAAAATAAGTAATAAGATGACAAAAGGCAGAATAGCCATGGTTAAAGATGTAATTGAGAAGAAAATTTGTCTATTTCTGTGGCATACAATAATTTAACATAATAATTATAATTATGACTATTAATATATACCAAGACATATTAGAATTTTAGGAAGCTCATACAATTTTGGAACACCTATTAATAACATATTTGTACAAATATAACTCAAAGAAAGGTAAAAATTGTCTATTTGACAATGCTTCCCATGTGATATTTTATAAACCAAATAAGCCTAACATGGTTCTCTTGGACTTCCAGTGTTCCCATTTACAATGTCCAAAAATTAATTCAAGGTCAAAAAGAGTTAATTTAGAATTTGAAATTTAATTTTGGGAAGTTTATCAAATATCAAATGTTTAAAATACTTGATCAAAATAAGGTTACACAGGTCACTGTAAAATAATAACTACTCATTTAGCAAAGTGATAAAAGATTTCAAAAAGCAAAAACCTTTACTCTTTAATAGAAATTTGGTTTGCTAAATAATCAGAAATTCTAATAAAGATAACATGAGACAAACTCCCTCCTTTTTGCAATTTACTTAAAAGGCAAATGAAATATTTTAATGAATCTTATTAACACTACATAAAAATTTTGTTCAAATGAGAAAACCAAATTCTACCTTTGTATCAGTGTATTATTAATGTTAAACCCAAATTTAGTAAACATACACAGACTGATTCAACTCTATTAACTTTGACCACATGTGAGGATTTCCAAAAGTCATTTATAACTTCTTAGAGTTTTTTTCATTACCTTTCCCCAACTTTCCATACCTATTTAGTTTTTATCTATAATTTTCATTTCTGTCTTCAATTAAAACAACCTCTAAGAACCTCTAAGCCAGAGAAAATTACTTTTTCTTTAGCAAAAAGCACATTCTCATGCCTTCTTTATAAACTTTGTTACCAAAAGTATCTTAATTTTCTAACACACTATGATATAGAATTTTTCTTTCTTACCCAGCGGTTGGCTTTATTTATATATATTAAGTGCAATGCTTACTCTTAGTTACCCTAATTTTCAGTGAAAACTACCTAGGAAGTAAGCAATTTTAATTGTTATGTATCAGTTACCGAGACTAGGAAGAGAACAGAGGTGTGAAGACAATACCTGGTGGAGCCAACTAGCATGGCCAGAGGCAGAGCTGGGTCTGGGAGGACATACTGACTTTGGTTCTGCCCCACAGTTTGGACCCAAGCACTTTGGACACACATATGTCCCAGCTCTCAACATAGCCACTTATCTAGACCCCAAAATCTATAAAGGCTCAAAACCAAAGACAAAGGCTCATAGAAAAATTAAGCAAGTATCAAAATATCAGAAGAAATCATTTCATGACTTTAAATATTTTTCAGAGGCAGTATAGTCCTTTCTGACCAATAAACTCAGGCAAAAATACCTAAATTAAATTCAGAAGATATTTCTATTTCACTTTACCAACGATTTTAAGAACTAGCTTTATTTGCCAAATACTACTGAAATCATATAAACTTGAAAAGAATTTGAGCTTATTTACTTAATTTATGAGTGTTCATTTATTTATAAGTCAATTTGGTCATTTGGGTACCATGTAGACAATATACAGACATGTATACACATACACACATAAAAATACAAACAGACAAAAATAAACCTTTAAAATTTTGATTAGAAAATTTTGGCCATGAGACAGGTACAAATAACTAGTTTAAAAGGACAATTGGATTAAATTATGCCCCCTATAAATGGAACAATTAAGTTTCTCTGTCTCACATGACTAAAATCTTTAGTTTTGGAGAAAACAGGATAGCAAATTTATATTTCAAAGCACAAGAGAGAAAAGCTTTTTCAAGAAGGAATTTGGTTGTGTTAGAGGAAGATTAAAAATGGATACCAGAGTAACAACGTTATAGCAATCACGGGATTTTATTAGGAGTCTAATTTGATTTAGATAGGAAGCTTCTAATTTTGTCTCTGCTTTTTAACTGGTTCACTGAGATCAGAGCAGAGTCCATCAATCAATAGAGCCAATAAAGCATGTGTAGTTTTCAGAACCTAATACTTATATATGTGAAAAGCAGGTGCAGCTGGAAGGCAGAACACCTAGGTGTCCCAAAATCAAAGAATTACATTTCTTTACACTGAATCTTGGGTCCTCCCCATTGAGGGAAAATCCATGGAACAGAGCCATGCAGCGTTTCCATAGTGCATCTCACTACAAACATACTCTCCCAAGGCCAGTCGGCTACCCAATGCCACTTTGCCCTCTCTGTGATCAGCTCATTCCCATTGGAGTCTTTTCCCTTTGTGATGAGTGTTTCCACATCCTCCAAGTGTTCAAATCATGCCTTTTATATCTAAACACTCAAATAAATGAGTAGCCTCCTGCAGTAGTAATCTTTCTTTACAACTGCTGCTCCTACTAGTAACTTGCTAGCCATTGCACACAAGTCTAGTTTTCTCTCATAGTATAAAGTAATCCTGGCACCCCCCACCCTCCCAAAACGAAAGAGATCAGGTAACTCAATGCAAAAAGAGATCAGAGTTTTAGACCTGAGAGAAACCTGCCCATGACTCTTGGGACTCCACAGGAAGACAGAAGACCCCTCAAATAGTGTGTGGCATCTTTTTCTGTGTTTCTTAAGGGGTCTCAGAGTCATTAGACATTGACTGTAGATCCATTCATGTGGTACTGAAGATGATAAATAGGATAAAATATTAGGGAACGGTAAAAATAAATGGGAGAACAATTCTTAAAGGAGCCAATCTGAGGAGATTTTAGGCTTTCTGAAAGACCAATAAAATTTTACATTTTTCTCAGCAAAATTATACCAACAAAAAGGAGGCAAACAAAAGGACCAAAATTAAGCTTTCTCGACATGGAGATAGTTTGAAGTTTTTTCAAATCTCTTATTTTAGTCAGGACAAACAATTGATATTTCTGGCTTTTGAACTTGCTATCCCAAAAGACCCACCAAAACAAATCAGACTTAACCAAGGTTATGATTTAAGCAAGGATGCATGTGGTATCCCCAAAGAAATACAAAGTAGTCCTCACAAGATCCAGAACCACCCCAAAGACAGCTCAAAGAAAACAGTTTTGCTGGTTGCAAATAGGGTACAACCTACATCTGCCCATTCATATTTTCTAGAGTCTCAGCTTCTCACTGGAAAGTCTGCACACAAAGGCCTGAAAGCCCTAGGTCCTAGGTTCCCTTGACTGTGGCTTCCAGAAAAACAGAGTGGCTTAGGTATCCTGCTTATGCAACAAAACCTGGATAATGGTAGATACTTGGTGTTGCAAAAATTGATTAGGCAGGCTACCAAACACTCTGAAAAAGAAACGTAAGCAATTCAGTAGAAGGCAAATGTTTCTGTAATAAAGCTTGGTCCTGCTGGATATTGGCTAAGGATGAAACAGTATCTGTAACTGTGTGGTGAGTCTAACTACTGAGAAACAACTGCTGAGAATGTATAAATTCTGCCAACGTGTAGCTCTCGGAAACAAAACTACCCAGAACCTCAAACACTGGTCAACCCTGAATGACAAATGTTCATTCCTCCGTATTTCAAAAGTGTTGAAAGTACCAACTCCTAGAATCCTGTTCATCCCTTCTCTTGTCATTTAACTAGCCATTGGGTAGTAGTGGAAAACAATTCAGAAATTCATTTATTTATTTTCAATAAATAAATGAATTTGTCATTTAACTAGCCATAGGGTAGAAGTGAAAAACAATTCAGAAATTCATTTATTTATTTCCAAATGTTCAATTTTTAGATATAAATTTGGTTTTTAAATAGCTCATTCATATGAAAATAGGGAATGAGCTTTGCCCACTAGGTGGAAATACACAACTGTGGAAGTCTAAAATAGCTGTGAATTGGAAAACATTTTTTGATGTTTATAGTCACTTAAGTTCTTTTATGAAAACAATACAATAAGTTAGCACTATAAGTACATGGCATTCATTTTTAAATGCACCCAGGATATGGTTTTGAACTTGAATTTTTTGCTTACTATGCTTATTCTAAAAATTGACCCGTGTTCTTGATAACCCCACATGAATGTTTAAAGCATTTTTTTCCCAAAGGAAAGGAGGTCCACTAATAACAACATATTAATTTAAAATAACGCTATGGGCTGGGCATGGTGGCTCACGCCGGTAATCCTAGCAGCTGGAGAGGTTGAAGCAAGAGGATTGCCTGAGTCCAGGAGTTCAAGTCCAGCCTGGGAAACATAGTGAAACTCTGTCTCTACAAAATACAAAAATTAGCCCACGTGGTGGTGCCTGCCTATAGTCCCAGCAACTCAGGATGCTGAGGTGAGAGGATCATGTGAGTCCAGGGAGATAGAGGCTACACTGAACCATGATCATATCACTGCACTTTAGCCAGGGTGACAGAGACTCTGTCTCAAAAATAAAGAGAGAGAAGAAAGCAATACTTTAAACATTATATGCCTGTTATTATGAAGCCTCTAAAATTTAACAGCAGGGAATTATGGAGAGTATGTATTTCTGGTTTATTTACTAAGTCAGTCTTCTAGCAAATGAAACTGAAGTTTCAGATATACTCATTTCACTGTGATTAAGTAATCAATTAAATACAAAATATCCCTTATTAAAATAGCTTTTAATATGAGGAAAAAAGAAATATTAATATCTTATAGTTTTTATCAACTATTTCTTTTTAAATTTCACAAAGCAAATGTTTAAATAATAAATAAATCTAGAATTCACCTAATAAAAGAATGACAATGATTTATTATAAGTACGGACTCATTACTTCACCAAAACCAAGAGTTCTTTGATGATATTCAGAAAACGACTTTGCCAGATAAAACAACCCAAATATAATTTAAGTTTGGGAAATTAATGGCAAACACATTCATTTAAAACCTTCGGGTCAGCTGTTTTAAATATCAGAAATCAGAATTTATGCTCATTGTCACAGTCTTTTTGTGGTACTGTAACAAAATACCACAGGTTAGGTAATTTATAAAACTAGAAATTTATTTCTCACAGTTTGGGAGGCCAAGATGTCCCAGATCAAGGCACTGGCACCTGCTGTCTGGTGAGGATCTTCTTACTGCCTCCTCACGAGGCAGAAGGCGGAATGGCAAGAGGGCAAGCCTCTTTTATAAAGGCCTCAATCACATTAATGAGGAAGAAGCCCTCATTGCCAATTCACTTCTTAAAGACCCCACCTGTTAATATTATCAATTGGCAACACCTGAATTTTGCAGCGATGCATTCGTACCATAGCACCTGTGTTACCAATTTAATCCCTACCCTTTACAATATACTCTGATATTCTTTCACATCCTTCTAAAAAATTCTATTTTTTAAATAGAAATATGTTGAAAAATACATAAAACATAATTGAACAATTTAAAGAAAAATTATAAGCAAGCATTCATGGAATTACCACCAAGGTCAAGAAATATAAATGTACATTGAACACTGTAATTATAATTAACACTCCTTACCTAATATATAAGATACTGTAATCAATAATGGAAAAATACACATTCTTTTGAAGAATATATGAAACGTTTGGCCATAAAGCAAGTCTCAACAAATTTCAAAGACTTAAAATCCTACAGAACATATTATCTAATCACTATAATCAAGCTAGAAATTAGAATTAGTAGAATGGTAACTAAAATATTTTTCTAAAATTGGACATTAAACGATATACTCCTAAAGTATCCATGGGTCAATAAAGGAACCACATGAAATTAGAAAATAATTTAAGGTGCATGTTAGTGAAAGTACAGCATCTTAAAACTGTGCTTGGAGAAAATTTAATAGTTTTAAATATCTCTATTAGAAGAGAAAAAAGACTGAAAACCAACAATGTAAACATCATTTCCAAGAAGATCAAAAAAGACAGCAAGTAAACCTAATTAAAAGAAAATAATAAAGATAAAATTAGAAATTAGTGCAATAGTTAACAATTGTATCTAGACCTTTGGCATAAGTCTAATAAAATTACTAAATGCATAGAAACACTGATAAGAAGAAAGTTCAATACAAGGACTAAAAGGGGAAACATCACAACAAATTCTACAGACATTAAATACAATAACCATGTGATATATAAACAATGTCATAATAATAAGTTTTAAAAGTATAAAATGGGCACATTTCCTGAAAAGTCAACTTATCAGAACTGACATAAGAAGAAATTGAGTATCTGAATACTGCTATATGTATTAAACAAATTGAATCTATGATTAAAAAATAAACCTATTCACAAGAAAATGCTAGCTCAGATTACTTCACTGAAACATCTACCAACACTTAAGGAAGAAATAATCCCAGTCTCATAAGAACATGGCTAAAGAAAATCTAGTTCCCAAGTCATTTTATAAGGTCAGCATAATCTTAATACCAACATCTGACAAAGGTACTACAAGAAAACTATAAATCAAAATCTTTCATTAACCTATATAAGAAATTCTAAACAAATTATTTCACAAACAAAAACCAGCAATTTAAAAAATGACTAATACATCATGAACAGAGTTTACTACTGATATTTTATCTTCTTGTTCCATGAATTCTTGAAATTAGTGTTAAAATCTCCGCCATAGGATTGTGAATATTTATTTTTCTGTTTATATTCTGCCAGTCTTTGCTTTATATATTTTGAGGCTATGTTTTCAGGTAATCCAAATTTAAAATTGATTTTATCTTCTTATTGAATTGACCTTTTATCATTATGAAATATCTCTTTAAATTTCTTTATTGTTCTTGCCTGAAGCCTTCTTTGTCTGGTATGTATACAGCCACAAAAATCTGTCTTCTCTATAGATAGACAATGGATGTTCTTTCTCATAATACATCTTGCCTAAAGTCTGCTCTGATAGTAGAATAGCTATAGCAGCTGTCCTTTGGTTAGTGTCTATATGGTTTATCTTTTTTTCATCTTGTTTATTTATTTTATATAAGTACTGACAGATCATGATTTAAATGTACCATATATAAATATTCTATCCATTACCTTTTCCCATATTTCTTGATATATTTTAAATTAATTATTGTATATTTTTGTTCATTTAGTATATTAGTCTACATACATTCTTTTATGATTCTTTTCTATTGTCAGCTAACAATTGCAACATGTGTCCTTTCCTTTTCAGCATTTCTTTACCATCTTTATCATTTCTTTGACAATATGAGACATTTAGTCATTTTGGTCGTATTTCTTGGAAGAGAGTAATTTGGGATTAAATGCCAGACATTTTGGCAGAAAAAAATTTAAAGCACTAGATATATCTGTCTTCCTCACAATGTGATATACTTTTCTTTGGCAGGAAAATAAAGTAGAAACAATCAATCTCTGATCAAATGAGGGTTTGAGATGTTCTAATTCTGTGGGGTCTTGAGGCAACTCTTCAATAGTAGGACCTGAAATCTCCAGCACCATGGGACTGCCTAAGCTGCTGTTTCATGGGTTTCTAGGCTCCATGCACAAACAGCCTAGGAATCAGGAAATACCCTAAGGAGAAATTTTGTGCATGGCTGGGCTCATTGCTTAGTGATTCACTTTTCTCCAACACCTTGGCTACTCAAATTCTGGCTGCTTTGGTTGCACTGAACTCCAGTTTTGTTGTTGCTGCTGCTGTTTTGTTTTGTTTAGATTGTTTTTTTCTTCTTTCCCCAGTCTAGTGATACTGCAACAGGCTCTAAACAATATTTTTTGATGCAAGACACCACATAGCAAATGCACTGAGTGGAAGTGTTGAGATGGGATGCAGCCAAATATAAGGCTCTCCTAATAAGATTTTTTCTGTTCTCTTGGAGCTTGTGGAGTCAGTCTCTGATGTTCTAGTTGCCTTGTTTGATCACTAATAACTTCAGAGTAGGTACACCAACATGATAAGCAAATATGTTAAAACTAATGTGCTTTAACAAATCATGCAACAATTGCAAAAATATTTTGAGGGTACCCTAACATTACAATTTTGATTTTATCAGGGAAGATGACCTGCCCTTCCTGTCCTAAATAATATAATATCATTAAATAATATAATACCATTAAATAACTCTCTCCTAGGCCTAGAACAATATTTACCTAAAAGCTACACAGTTTAAATGTTAGAAGTTTTATCCTTCCTAATGTATCATATTCCAGTGTAATCTGAGTGAAAAAATTGATAATGGTAGTGATGCAGGAATTTTCTCAGCCCCTTAGCCGGGCTCACAGCAGAGGTGCCCTCTCTGCTTGGCCTGAGCTCAACCCCTTGTGGGAGGGAGCACATGAGTCAGTGAGTGCAGATCTATCCAACACAGGAATAACCTCTGTTTGGGGCCTGCAACCAGACCAGGTACCAGCGAGTGAGTGCAGGACCTGGTTGCTGCCCTCTGGGTGCCAACACAGGAGCAAGCTCTGTTTGGGGCCCATGACCAAACCAGGCATGTTACCTCAGGGGGAATGCAGCTGTGCCCATGTGAGAGTGTCCACAACCCTGAAGCCCCAAATGAGGTGTTACAGTGCTCATTTAGTTCTGCTGTCCACGCATGGTGGGGTGTTAGCAACTCAGTCGACCCCTTGCCTCATTGCCTGGGGTAGCTGCCCTCCACTGGTGAGGACAAAGGGCTGGTGTGACAGCTCTTGCCTGGCATTCAAGAAGAATGAGGTCACACAGATGGTTGAAGGATGGTGAAGGTGGAGAATTTCATTGAGTGAAGAAAACAGCTGTCAGCAGAGAGGGGAGCTGGAGAGGGGACAGGAAGGGCAGAGTCATCTTCCCTGAGGTCAGACCATCTCTTTCCAGAAGTCAGGCCATCTCCCCATCTAACAACTGAGGTGGGGTCTTTATAGTCACAGGATGGGGAGTATGTACTGATTGGGTTGTGCATTTGCAAAAAAGGTTAAAGCAAAGGCATCACCCAAAGGTGGGCACTACAGTTTAGAAAACCCATTAGGAAAGGACAGACATATGTAAAATAAGTGAAGGGTGGCGATCAGTCAGAGGAAAGCATGCCAAAGAGGAAAACAAGTTCTCAATCTGGTCCAAGGATTTAACTTGTAGCTTGGCTTTCAGGCTTTAATTTGTCTTCAGCTTGGAGATGGAGTTTCACCGGGTACCACCCCATCGCCTAGGCATTTGGCTGCTTCCTGTCACTATCAGTAGGAATATCTGGGAAGTATTACTTCATTGATAGTATTTATTTCTCATTTGCAAACCACATAGTAGATAAATTTCCTGAGTACCTACTTTGTATAGGATGCTGTATTAGCTGCTTTATATTTATAAGGTCATTTAATTTTTACAATGAACTTCCAGAGTAGATTATATTATACCAAGTTACAAATAAGGAAACTGTGACTTAAAGATGTTTAGATACATCAGAGGTAAGATAACCCACTAAACTGTACATTCCATATATATCAGGTTTAACAATTTATTATTAGCAGTTAAATCAGAGGTGCATACAACAAGGATTTAATATATGTTTGCTAAAGGAAAAGATTTCTCATGCTATTGTTGCAGACCACTAAGAATACTATTTAGAGAAATCCTTAAGGAACCTCCCTTATAATAATGCATCCTGAGGAAAAGGGGCTCAAGGGAACAACCCTAGCACAAGGACAAAATTTTAATCATCAGGATGAAAGTCAGTTCTGAACTTGTGCAGCATGTGTTTGTCATTTGAATTTATCCCCTATTCCTGACAAGGCTGATAACTAAGTTTTGTTGAGGCTAGGGGCTATGGATAGAAAGCGAAACATGTTTTATGACAAAACGCTGTAAAACACAGTGGCATTAATAACACTGTTTCAAGATCTAGGTGGAAAATTATAATAATAAAATGAGGAGCATGACAATGTCTTTAATTTTACTTGGAATAGCACAGTTTCTGCTACCCGGGAGAGCTGAAAGGACAAAATGCTCTTCTGGTGTCCAGAGAACTGCAAGCAATCTTCAGTAGGAGCAAGAATATTAGCTGCAGGCACTCAGAAGTGTGCCTGAGAGGAAATTTTATGGTAGAGACCCATCTGGGAAACCAAAGACAATGGTCACATTCATTCATTTATAAATATTTATTGAGCACATATAATGTATAAGTCTGTGTGAGTTGCTGGGGTGGAGCAATGAATAAGAAAACATTGCTGTTTCATGGAGCTTCTAGAGGGAAAGAAAGAGAAAAGGTTAGCAAAAACCTAAAGATAATTGCCAACTACGATAAATGCTGTGTAGGAAATTTTAAAGAGTGCAATGATACAGAAAGGAATTAGGGGAAACATTAGATTGAATGTCAAGGAATACCTCTCTCCAAGGAGATGAAAGTTACATAATGAGAAAGCAGCAGCCAATTGAGGGTCTAGAAAAAGAGCATTTCCTGTGGAGGGAAAACCAAATGCAAAGAAATTCTTTATGGCAGTAAGTTACCAGGACTGGTCCTGTAACAGGAATGAGGTCTTTGTGGGAAAAGATGTAAATGAGCTAAGGGCCGAATGGCTAGACACCAGCTCAGAGCTAGACAGGAATTATATTGTAGAGAACTGTAAAACCAGGGATCAGCAGATATTTTTATAAAGGCTCAGACAGTAAATATTACAGGCTTTGCAGGCCAGACAGTCCCTGTTATAACTCAATCTGTCATTGTAGTACAGAAATATCCATACCTAATACATAAATGAATAAGCATGACTGTGGCTAAAAAAAATTATTTCCAAAAGCAAACAGTGAAACCAATGCAACCTGCAGGGTATCATTTGCCAACCCCTGGTAAGAACCATGGTAAGGACTGGATAATTCCAAATACTTTGGAAAGTCTTTGAAGAGGTATTTTTGTTGCTGCTATTTTTTGTTTATTTGTTTGTTTGTTTAACACCACGAGAGTGTGATATATGTATTTCCAAATGATCTCTCTGGTTGCTATGTGGAGATTGAATAGAAGAGGGGACGTGAATGGAGCAGAATAAACGGAGTGATTACAGTGTTTAGTTGAGCCATAGATCACTTGGATTAAAGTAGCGTTGAGTAGACCTAGAAACCCAATATGTAAATTGGTAAAAGAAGAAAAACGACTAGGTGATTGATTGCATTTTCGAGACAAGGAAAATACATAAATCAAGGATAACTCTTAGATGGTGGCACTGAATAACATAGAGAAAACTTGGAGTTGAGAAGATGAATAGGTACAAAAATTGTTTTGAAAGTTTTATGTTTCAGATGCCTATTAGACGTCCAATAAAGAAGCTGGATAAACAGTTAGATATGGAATGCAGAGGAGAGCTCTAGGTTGAAAATATTAGGCTGAATCAATAAGTTGCTGATATTCACCTGATTTTTACTTACAAAGACATCAGTTTCATGTGGTTCTATTTAATATAAGCTTGAAAATCAGGTAAGTGGAAAGTTTAAGTGAGAGAAAATAAGTATGAAAATTACAGAATTTGACCAGAGGTACACTAATCTTCAAAGGTCAAAAGTTCTGGTGTTCTACAGCATTATGGAGTAACTATAATTAACAACTATTTATTGTATATTTTCAAATAGCTAGAAGAGTAGATTTTGAAGATTTCAAACATAGAGAAAGGACAAATGTTTAAGGTGATGGATGTGCTAATTACCTTGATTTGATCATTACACATTGTATACATGTATCAAAATATCACACTGTACTTCAAAAATATGTACAATTATAATGTGTCAATTAAAAATAATAGTAAAGCAAAAAATAAAATAAATTATACCAGATCTCAAAAACTTAGAATAAAAAATTATAAAAATAGTTCATTACATTGTATATTGATTATGTTGATATAATACTTTCTATACAGTGAGTTAAAGAAAATATATTTTAATTTTTTTATTAAAGAAAAAGGAAAAATCAGCAAACCAAAGACTAAGAAAATGTGGAGGGTGTCGTGTCACTTAAACACAGAAGAGAATCTTCAAAAGAAACTGCTGGATGTTGCTGAAAGGTTTGGTAAAAAGTTGAGAAAGGAATGCCCTTTGGTAACATTGAGGTTATTGACAAACGAATTGGAAGTAACAGAAACCAGATTCAAATGAGTTAAAGCATGAGTGGGAGGTGAGGAAATGAACACAATGAGTAACATAACAATTCTTTTGAGATGTTTTACTGTGGTATTCAGAAGCTGGAAGATAACGAGGCTTCCTGTTTGATTATTTGTTTTAAGATCAAGATATGAAAACATAGCTAAATACTACTAGAAAGGATCTATTGAAGAGAGAAATGTGGATGACATGCCAGCTGCCAGATGTCCCAAGGTAGGAAATAGTTAAGAAGGTGAAAGTACAGTGACCTAGGGCACACACTGAACAAGGTGGGACCAGCACACCTGAGGTAGGCATTATCTAAAATCTGAATTTCAGTTCTTAATCTTCCAACCCTGACAGATAACATTAGATATGTCATACACAGAAAGGTAATGTGGCATATTTTTAAGACAGAAAATAAAAGAATATTATAAATCTGAAAAAGATTAAAATAAGACCAAGGAATACAGAATGTGAAATGTTTTGTGAACTTAGCACCTATTCATCTTGGCTCCAAGACTAAATAATCTGAGTTCAATGTATTATCCTCTGTAGGGCTAGACAGGGAAGAATTCCATGTTCTCCCACTTCTTTAAGACAAGAATATGAATGAATTATTATTAAACAGAGGCATGTTCCATTTGTGATAAAAGAGGAAAAGGAGAGAAATGAGATAATTTGGGAGTTGAAGAATTCTATTCAGATCACAAAACACAAGGTGCTACCAATTGAGACTCTTTAGCCAGGACACAATAATAGAGACCTACTGGTTACTTAAATCGTTAAATAATGTCATACCCATTGATAACAGACCCTGCCCAAATTCCTCTACAGCTCCTTTATTTACCCTGCCCCCTTCAGTAGAATCCTGTACCTCCTATTAGCAAGCAACTAAGGGATTAATGCTTAGCACTCTAGGGGCATCTGATCCTACCTGTATGCATCCCCTCCAGATGTCATGTTGAAATGTGATTGGGATGAGGAGGATCCCTGATGAATGGCTTATTGCCAACCCCCTGGTGAAGAGTGAGTTCTCATTGTATCAGTTCATTGGGGAGCTGGTTGTTTAAAGGAGTCTGGCAACTCTCTTGCTCCCACTCTTGCCATATAACGGGCCTGCTCCCCCTTTGCCTTCTGCCATGATTGAAAGCTTCTGAGGCCCTCAACAGAAGCAGATGCCAGTACCATGCTTCTTGTACAGCCTGCAGAACCATCAGCCAAAATAAACCTCTTTTCTTTACAAATTACCCAGCCTCAGGTATTCCTTTACAGGAATGCAAACTGACTAACACACTATCTTTACTGTAATTTTTCTCTCTAGTATCCTTCCTCTTAAGCATCTGTGCAAGTTGAGCAGGCTGATGCTAAGGTAAAGAAAAGTAGCTCTCCCTTCTGAATGGCCTCCAAAATGCTTTCCCAGCTACAAAATTTCTCCACAGATCTCCTCAATGGCTTGGTTTAAAGGCAGCCAGGGATACATTCCTCACAGAGAAATCAGACAGAGGTACTGCAAGCACAGGAAGCAATGGAGGTGCATAGGAAGGGAATCTAACTTAGAACTGAAAAAATAGGTATCTGTTTGCAGAACTACAAAGTAGTCCAGTTTGAGTAGAGCACAGATAATACGTAAAACACCAGGAGATGATGGCTGGGGTAGGAGAGGGCAAATAGGAGCCAAGACTGTTATGTGAGAAATCTGGTGCCAGATTACCTGGTTTAGAATCCCAGTTCCTCTCTGTAAGTGTGGGCAAATTATGCAACCTCTGTGTCTCTGTTTACTTATATGAAAAATAGGAGTAATAATAATGTCTACTTCTGTCCAGGTGCAGTGGCTCATGCCTATAATCCCTGCACTTTGGGATACTGAAGCAGGTGTATTGCTTGAGCTCAGAAATTTGAGACCAGCCCAGGCAACGTGGCAAAACCCTCTCTCTACAGCCTCTACAAAAAATACAAAAATTAGCCAGCATGGTGGCATGCACCCTGTGGTCCCAGCTACTAGGGAGACTGAGGTGGGAGGATTGCTTGAGCCTAAGGGGGCTGCGGGTGGTAAAAGTTGCAGTGAGCTGTGATCATGCCACTGCACTCTAGCCTGGGTCACAGAGAAAGACCCTGTCTCAAAATAATAATAATAATAATAATCATCATCATCATCATCTACTTCCTAAAGTTACCAAGGATGAAATGAATAGGGTTAATAAGTACTCAGAAAACTACACAGAGTTAATAAGTATTCAGAAATGTGCCCGACCACAGTGAATGTTCAGTAAAAGCTGTTTGATGGAAAGTGGTGTCTTAGTTTGTTAAAAGAAGGTGGTGTGGCTGCTTCCATGGGCAAATGTTTGCATTTTAGTCACTAAATATAATTATCTTTGATGTCATCAAAGCATAAAGGGTGCATACTGCAAGCAATTCCAAAATGGTCCATGACTCTTTTCAACAGAGAGTGGGAGGATTGGCTGAGTCACAGGAAATGCAGCAGATTAAGGCCTTAGAAAAGAAGTTCATTAGCATCAAGCTGGCCCGACATCAGTAAGGGACAGATTATTTATGCCTATGACTGTAGTTTGACACTGTTTGCAAAGTTCAACAGTAGGATTTCTTCATTTCCTGTTACCTATCCCCTAGAACAACTTTTATGTGGGGTACAATCTAACCAATACTTAAATTTAGCTACTTAGAAGATAAATTTTAAACATTTAGATAATATGGGTGGTTTAATAGAAATGAAATTTGCCCAACTGGCATAGGTTGATAAACATTAGTATAGAAGTCAGGAACATGATATACTTTTTTAGTTTCACTTGAATCTTTTAACCCCCAACATGATCCAGTGATTTCAGTACAAATTTGATACTAAAATTGATTCAATATTAGAACTTGAATCTATAAATTGTGGCCAAGATTTTTTTAATGTACATACAACATGTACAGTTATATAGGACTAAAATTAATTCCATAGAAAATCCAAATTCAGAAACGAGTCATTAGTTTGCCTTTTGACACTAAATAAAACAAAACAGAAATCAATATAACATTTTTCTTACTTTATCCCATATTTTATTTTTAAATTTATGATTGGAATAAGAAATTGCCACAAATTAAAATTCTTCTAAGTTAACTTGTAACAATAAAGCACTCACCAAGTTTGTATAATTAAAATGTTAAACAAGCATACCTTAACACTTATTTTCACGAAACTCTTTCAAATGTTTTAGAAAAGAAGAAAGGAAAGGAGAGATAGAGTGATGAAGAAAGGGAGAGAAGGCAGAAGGTAAGGAAGACAGGAAGGGAGGAAAGAGAAAAAATAAACAAATATATTTACACAAAATTTTCTATCTCAACTGATTTTTATTGTTGTTGGGTGAAAAGGCCAGCTATCATTTGCCATCAGAATCACATCAACCTGGCCTGATGTCACATGATTTCTCTGCCATAGCAATCCCTTACACAGAATGTCAGAGGCTAATGAATAGTCTCATGAAAAACAAGAAAAAGGAAAATTATTAACTACCTCTCAATATTTGTTAATTTTGAAACACATGGCTTTTTTATATTTTAATGAAAGATCATGCATGTGGCCTCTATCTTGGAACATGAACTTGTCGACATTCCTCTAAGAAGGGGATCAGTATACTGTATTGCCATAAACCTTTGCAAAAAATGAACTGAGAGAGACTGTGCATCATACCAGCACTGATGAGTATCTGCTGTGAATAAATAAATTCAGTGATGGGGCCACAGCATTGTGCCCATGTATGAGAGAACGGAAAGACAGAGAGAGAGAGAGAGAGAGAGAGAGAGAGAGAGAAAGAGAAAGAGAGAAAGAGAGAGAGAAAGGACTTGTCTAAATCATCCTATTAAAAGAACTTGAGCAGATAGCTAGAGGGCACAGCTAAAAGTCTTGCTAAAGTGCAGCCTCCATAAATTACCAGATTTTGTAAAATTTTAAAAGAAATATTATGACAGTAAAGATATATAAAATAAAAATATCTGTAAATTTATTACCTTTTTAATTGAATGCATTACTTTTCATATTTTGCTTAATTGTTGTCAAGCCCTGAGCAGGCCTAGC
This sequence comes from Plecturocebus donacophilus, assembly GCA_004027715.1. NCBI lineage: Eukaryota > Metazoa > Chordata > Mammalia > Primates > Pitheciidae > Plecturocebus > Plecturocebus donacophilus. The sequence continues at coordinate 18,315 of PVKP010030510.1, forward strand.
AGCATCTCAACTATCTGGGATGCTCCTGATTCATATCTTCCAGTCAGGAGAGGTCCTGAATCCAACAGGAACAGTCTGCAAAGCTAGCAGGAGCTTCTAAGACTCTGGTCAGTAGGATTTAGAGCAGCTTCTACTGCTCCATACTCAAGGATTCTGTAGCTCTTGGTGTTCTATGATTTTAATTGCTCATTTTTTTTGGAAATTACTCTAATCAAAGGGAGACCCAACTTCCTATTGGGTCTGACTTCCACTCCCATCAACAACTGCCCATTTCTGCTGGAATGTCTTGAGCATTTAGGGTTTCACAGTGTTTCCTAGTGTTTGACACCAAAAAGAGCCTTGCTCAGCTTTTGAGCCAGCAGGCTAGAGCTTGCTCTCTTACCTCCATCCAGGTAGGAGAAAGGCTCCAGTTTTAATCTCCTTGGACTTTTCTTTGCTTGGTATTTCAGGAAAATTCTTCCTCTGTCTCTGTCTCGCCCTCCACCTGCATTTCACGCTTCTGAAGCCAGGTGTTCTTCATTATTCAGTTCAAATGCCGTTTGAGTGGGAAGGCTGTGCAGCACCAGATGGGACTAAATATGTAGATTGCTGCCTTCTTGACCACAGGATTTAGTAGGTGTCTAGATCTTTTTGTTCGCTGTTTTTCTTACTTCAATTCTTTCTCAATATCCATGTGCGAGTGGCTGGCCTTGCCCACTAGTATATATTAAGCCCTTCATGAGAACCATCTTTTACAGTTGCAACCATAATAAGGTGACTATACTATATTATTTTGAAGTTTAGTAGAATTTTCCTAAAGTCCAAATTGCTTTATATTCTCCATAATAGTCCATTTGAATCATTATGTAATATTACGTTCAGTTAAAATCATCATTTACATAACCGTTTTTCTATTGCTAAGTCATAAGTTGTTGCCTCTACTTGTAGGGCTAAATCATGTAATGATTTAAAGTTCAAAATCCACAGTCTGATACCTGTGGCTGAGTGGCAAGTTATTTAAACAACTCACACCTCATTTTCCTTATCAACAAGATGAGGAAAGGACATACATGAAGATTAACTAAGTATGTAAAGCACCTAAAATGCAAACATCCCCGGTGCAGGGTAAGTATTATATAACTGTTGGCTGTTAGGGCTATTATTTCACTTTCATTGCATAGAAAAAGTTCAGTGAATATCCTCTTCATATATATTTTGATTTAGAATAAATTATTTTCTTAAGAATGTATTCCACATATTGCATTTGCTCAGTCAAGAGAAGACAAATTTTGTAACTTCTGGCTTGTAGCCAAATTGCTTTCCAAAAAGATTATGCTAATTTGTACTATATATTAAAACACTAGTTTTGAAATGTGTCAAAATTATTAACCATTTTTATGTTATTAATTAATATTAAATAAAATGTTTGATTTTTATTTAACTGATTATTCACAAGTATGAGAGTTTTTTTACAGTATATTTGATAAATAATTCATTATGTTTTTTTCTGAGTAAAATGTGCTGTTTATTTAATCTTGTGTGAAGTCTTTCATAATATTCTGAGCAATTGTATAATCAATGCATCCCACTTCTAATAACACAGAAGTAAATATACAATTCAAGAAGTATAAGACTGGCAGGCTCATTAAAACCTGTGTTTTTCCTGGTATCTAAAATAGAATTACAGGATATATAAACTTCCAAGGTGCCTAGTGAGAGTAAGCACTTATATAACTATGTGTGCCTCCCTCAGAGTCCATTAAACTTAAGCTACTAATTGATAGATAGATTAATTAATTGCCTGTACTAATCAAGAGCAGTAAGAAATGGGAGGACCATAGTATTTTGTTTATTATTATCAATACAAATTATTTATTGCATTTTGTGAGTTTCAAATCTGCTTCAAATTTTAAGTAAATTTTTATAATCATGACTCATGATATCGATAATGATGATCAAATACCTATTATTATGATGATGACTCATGATATTGATGATAATAATGATAATGATGAAATACCTATTAGTTATCAAGCATCAAATATGTACCAGACATTGGACTAAATATCTGACATTGATAATCTCTAATTCTCATAAATTCTTCACAAACTGTTTTGCAGATAAAGCAACTGAGAATGAATGAATCGTACATGTGTATGGAATAACTAACTATTAGGTAGGAGCAGGAGCTTCCATTTTCAAGGTAACCCAGTGCTATGGATTGAGTTTGTCTCCACCAGTACTCATGTTGAAATCTGATCACCAATATGGTGGTTTTGGGGAGGTGGGGCCTAGTGGGAGGTGTTTGGATAACGAGGGTGGATCCTTCATGAATAGATTGGTACTCTTCCCAGTAATGAGTTCTTGCTCTGGCAAGACCGAATAAGTTCTCATGGGAATGAATGAATCCTGTTAGAGTGGGCTGTTATAATGCCAGGGTGCCCCTGTGGGTGTTGCATCTTCACATGGGCCTGCTTTCCCTTTGACCTTTCCACCATGTTGTGATGCAAGCCTAGCAAAAGGAGCACCATGCTTCTTATACTTCCCAGCCTGCAGAACCATGAGCTAAATAAATAATTTTTCTTTATAAATTACCCAGCCTCCGGTATTCTGTTATAGCAACACTAAATGAACTAAAATATCCACAAATGTTCATTTAATATAAAATAACAAAAAATGATATGAAATGCTGTCTCGCTGCTGAGGAAGACTGTAGTTCATTTTCTGGTCTCTCTAAATACTTAAGGATATTTATACAAGACAAAATAGAGACATATCTATTTTTTGTCCTGTAAAACAAAATTATCCTTCTTCGTTGGAATGTTGTTTTTTGCTTATATTGATGAGAGAACTAAAAGTGAATTTCCATTACTACCTTGTATTCTGTGTACCTTCAAAACTGTGCCCAACTTAGTTTTAGGCTTGGAAACTTTTCTTTCATAACTCTATCTTGGACTTGATGTATGGGACAACCAAAAGTGTACTGTCCATCACTATTTGCTCTGAACAAATTGGTCTCTAGGAATTACTGGCTAGTTTTCTTAGATAAATATGAAGATTCTGAACATAAACACATATTATCTGTAAATACATCTGACATGAGAAACTTACAAGACCTTAGAGTTGGCCAACCATCAGATTCATTTATTCATTCACAAACATGTTTTAACTATTTGCAAGCAATGGACCTTAAAGGACCTTTAAGTGATGGACCTTAAAGGAAAACAAAGATAAACAAGAAATAGTCCCAAATCCCTAAGATATCCCTTTCTATTAATGTGATAGATACCAGATTAAGGAAGTACAAATGTGTTGTTATAAGAGCACTAAGGAAGAAAAACAAACTCAGCCCTGGTTACAACCATGACACTCTTCCATAGCTTAAGGCCAAATCACACATGGATTTATTGATTTATTACCCAAAGACTTACTGAACAGTGTATAATAAAATGGGAACAAAAGGCTAAACAAGGCATAGACACCAACAGCCTAGCAACACATATTCTTGTGAGGAATACAAATATATATGCAAATGACTGATGTACAATGTAAAGAATATAATGATTAAGGCACATACCATTCTTCAATGTTTAATAACTCAATTGGAAGAAGTTCCTCTGTTGCCAAACACAAAGTCTTCAGAAAGGGCACACCTTTATTTCTTCCTCTGTTACCCAAACTAAAGGCACAGAAAAGTTATTTACCATCCCTCACTAACTTGACCACAATTCTATGGTTGTAACTAAGGAAACAAATGGACATAGAATTTAAGATTTTAAGGATAGAAAGTAACTTCTAAATACTTTGTCTCTGATAGGAATTCTTATTTCAGGTTTGGAATGTGAATATAGCTTCTATCTCAGTGGAACATAAAAAGTGCTTTAGTGTTCAAATTCTCTGTGCATTCCTAGAAAAACAAAATATATGTATTAAGTAACCTGGCAGAGGACATTCTACCAAAGCAACTTACTTGGCCTTTCTTTACTCAACCATTCAAGTTGAATCAGTATGTTCACATCAATCTATTAATATTTTGGAACTACTTACAATGTTTAAGGTATTCTTCTAAGTATCCTCAGAAGTCCAGGTTATAATATTGTAGGACAAACAGGTTTGTATGCCTGCTGCTATTAACATACCAATACACTCAAATAGAAGGGTTTGCAACATATAAAGAGTTTAATAATCACAGGGTGTTGAGTGAGGAGATAAGAAGAGACTCTCAAATCCATCTCCCCAGTAGGGTTCTGGGTGGGGGCTTTTAAGAGAATCACGGAGAGTGAGAGGCTGAAAATTGGAGTCCTTGATTGGTTGGGGCAAAGAGGATGAAATCTTCAGGATATGGAAACTGCATTCTGTGTTCTTTGTCAAGTCAGCACCTCATGGGGCCCTTCAGACCAGCTGGGATCAGTGGGGCCCTTCAGACCAGCTGGGATCAGTGGGGTCCTTCAGACCAGCTGGGATCAGTGGGGTCCTTCAGACCAGCTGGGATCACTGGGGCCCTTCAGACCAGCTGGGATCAGCAGCATCCTTCAGTAGTTTCATCAGAAACCAGAATCTGAAAGACCATCTCAAAGGCAAAACTTGACGTTTCATAATATTCAAGTTGTTATCTATGCAGCAGTTAAAGGGAACTATAATCTGGGTCTAAAAGATTCTAGGACAATAAGGACCACATAACTATGAGGCAGTAAGCCAGAGAGCAAGCTGACCTAATGATTAATGCTAAATGTGCTGCATACTTCATTTATTTTTTGTTTCTCTTGCTCTGTCCTCCCTGGTTAATTTTACAAAGTTTATAGTGATGGTTTCAATAATCTAATTTGAGAGGTTATATATATTATACATAGAAAGAGAATTAGATATAAAAGTACAAGTTGATTGTTACCTAATACTAAGTATGTATGTGTGTGTATATATAAAACATAGATATATATAACATATATATATGCTATGTATATATATGAGATATGTGATATACTTATTTTCATATTTTAAATAATTCTATTTATAGAGTTTGATTTACACACAACTATTTCTAAAAACATCTGATTTGTAAAATAACAAACATAGTATATAATAAGAATAATTTTCCACATTTCTTTTTTTTAATCTTTGACACAGAGTCTCACTCTGTCACCCAAGCTGGAATGCAGTGGCACAATCGTAGCTATTGCAGCCTCAAACACCCGGACTCAAGTGATACTCCTGCCTCAGCCTCCCCAGTAGTTAGGACCACACCTCCCTGCCCAGCTAATTTGTTTTTACTTTTGCTTTTTTGTAGAGATGGGGTTTCACTATGTTGCCCAAGATGGTCTCTTAACTCCTGGCCTCAAGGGATCCTCCAACCTTGGCTTCACAAAGCACTGGGATTACAGGTGTGAGCTATCATGTCCAGCCTAATTTTGCATATTTCTATATTTGCTTTTCTCTACAGCATCAATGTTTATCACTTGATGTTTGATACTTATTCAGTATTTTAGAATGGATTAATAAATATTTTCTGACCAAATATCAGCTAATAGTGACAGCAATAAACCCAACCACATATTCATTTTTAATATTATTGGAAGTTGAGAACTTTTAAGAGAAAATATGGATGAAAACTTTTGTAGACTTCTAATATGAAATATTTGAAATTGAGTATAGATGTGACATCATAGAATCGATAAGCATTTGATTAACAAAGGAAATGTTAAGCTTGTTTGTAATGGAAATATGAAGATTTCATTGCTTCACAAATGAAGAAAAATTAACAAAACCAAAAGATAATTGCTTATGCCAATGAGAAAACCCAAAATAGAATCTCTCCTCCTAATTGACTAATCTTTCCTACTTTCCTGGGGACTATCTAAAATGGTTAATCTCCCATTCCTACAACTAGTAGCATTTTAAACATTTGCCCTTGAAATACTGAGAGATTTAAAACTCCAGCCAGGAGGAACCTTTCTGTCAGCAGCATTTTAGTAGTTTACTCCTTAATAAATACAGAAACAAACAAATAACAATAACAAGTAGCAAACTCCATTGGAATCCATAGTATCTTTAACTTCAAAATAGATTGAGACAGTTTTTAACAGCAGCATCCTAACCTATCCTGAAATATACCTAGACCTCATAAGGGTGCTGGCCTGTTATTTAAGCTCACCTGTTTGTTTTGTTGTTTTCAGAGATTAGAGGAGAAAATAAACCTCTGATGATTTAGCATGTTTTCACAGGCAACTGTGATGCTCCCCTTGCACATCACCTCTGAGCAGATCATACGTAATCTCTGGGCAGAGAATGAATGTCTCATGCTGTTGAGCAGGAACCTGTAAATCTGGTTAAGGAATGACCCTGACAGCTCCTATTGAGATTTCTAACCAATTGCCTTCAGTTCCGTGTTGATGGATTTATGTGAAAGAGCCTGATGGTGAAGAAGAAGCCTATTTGGGGAACATGGAAAAACACTGTAAAATAATCAGAAGCTTAAGAGAACTATCACAAGGTATTCTTTTTCCCGCATAGAAAATGAATGTAAATCTTGATCTATAAAAGGCAATAGGAGTTTTCCAAGTAGACGAGGCTGTATTTGCTAAAAGGGTACCTCAGACTGGTTGATGATTCTGAGTATTGGGAATTCAGATGGACTCTGTCACTATTGCCAGTTTAATGAGAGAAAGACGTCCCTGGTGGAGCACCGATGGCATGTTTCAACAAGCTGATTATGCCAAGATGTTAGTATGCCTGAGAGCTCCGCTTATTGGTCTGTAAGACCATCAGAGAACCAGCTATGAATATTGATCTGTGAGTAGGATGCAGAATAGCTAGCTATGAAGAGGATTTTATAACTAAAGCACCTGAGAGAATCAAAGCAACTTGAAATACATATCCAATATAGGAATTAATTTAATTCCCCTCATCTGTTCTGTTCTCTCTAAAAATAACTGGAAGAAATTCCATCTGTTTAAAAGGCAGTACACAAAACAAAAAAAATGGAATGTTAGAAACCATGTTTAGTTAAGAAATATTTGCATGCAGAAATAAGAAATAATATCCAGGAAACACAAGAATATAAAGAGTGGAAATCCAAAAGCGTTATGGCCAGATCTGCTTCAGGAGCAAAACCAAACTCTGATACTTGACCTATGGTCTTAGATATGGCTAAGCTCCCTTAAATAGTAGCTTCTATTTTGAGACTATTGGACCAGTTCAGGTATTATCTTCTTCAGTACTTAATGGGGACTACAGAAGCAAAAATGAAAAAAGAAAGAATCTCTGCTGTAACTCTGTCATTTCTACCTGAATCTCTGATGTTCTTCAAGAAGCAATGTTAGGCTTTGTTTCTGCCAACAAACCTTACTCCGAGGGCATAAACTTTAATAATGTGAAATGGTTGTGTTTCTCAAAACTGAGTTTCTCTAAAGGCCGTAAGCAATTTTGGATTTCTCATCATTAGTAATTAAAATTTATTTAACAGTTCTGGGTATATTTAGTTATAGAAAATAAATTTAAAGTACAAATTCATGATCAAACATGTAGTGAAGTCTAAGAAAATAAAACAACTCTGACCTAGAAAAAAATAATTTGAGAATTCTTATTCAAATACACCTGCAAAAGAAATGTTGCTTATATTATCTTAAAATGTAAGCGCTGTGAGAGAATGTTCTGTTCCAGGCCTCTCTCCTTGGCTTATAGATGGCCATCTTTATGTTCACAGGGTATTCTTCTTGTATATAAGAGTCTGTCTTCAATTTTTCCCTGTTTTTAAGGAACCAGTCACATTGGCTTACAGCCAATCCTACTGACCTCATTTTAATTTGGTAAAGAACCTGTATTAGTCTGTTCTCACGCTGCTATAAGGATATATCCTAGACTGGATAATTTATAAAGGAAAGAGGTTTAATTGACTCACAGTTAAGCATGGCCAGGGAGGCCTCAGGAAACTTACAATCATGGTGGAAGGGGAAGCAAACAAGTCTTTCTTCAAAGGGTGGCAGGAAGGAGAAGAATGAGAGCCAAATGAATGGGGAAATTTCTTATAAAACCATCAGATCTCATAAGAACTTACTATCATGAAAATAGCATAGGAGAAACTGCCCCCATGATTCAACTACCTCCCACCAGGTCCCTCCCACGACACATAGGAATTATGGGAAATGCAATTCACGATGAGATTGGGGAGAGATACAGCCGAATTATGTCAGAACCCAACCACAAATAAGTCACATTCTGAGGTGCTAGGGGTTAGAAATTCAACATATGAATTTTTGAGGGACACAATTCAACTCAAAGCAGCACATAGTGAATATTCAATTACTACAGGTGGAATAATTGAATAGTTTTGGGAATTAAGAATGTATATCACCTAGGTAGACACAGAGTAGGGGTTATGGTTGGTTAATTTGTTGTATTTGTGGCAAAGAGATCCATCTTTCAGTTTATGCATAAAAGTTTTAGGCTATATGTGAATTCACAAAAAGAACAGAAAAATGATACAATTACTTATATTCCTGTAATGATAAAAATGATTTTCTAAGTATATATATATATAAAGTTAGAAAGGCATGATAGGTAATATGATATATACATATATATATAATATATTAAAAAGTTTTATTATTTGCAATACTGAAATTCATTATGTTGGAAATATTTAAAAAGAATTTTTAATCCCTGAAATATTTATTTTTTACTAAATATATTCCTCTAATCATTAGAAACAAGTGATTTTAGAAAAATAAAATTTTAATTTAGTCACCAGAGGGAGCTATATGTCACTGTACATAGTAACTTAAAGAGAAGATACCAATGTTGTAGAAATTACAAACATCAATATAAATGAAATTTATAAAATTTAGAAAACCAGAAATGTGTGGTACTAAGAATAATCCAGATTTAAATAAATTCACCTATTTGACATTTATGGAACATTCTACCCAAAACGTATAATGAACACTTTTTTCTTTTCTTTTTTTGAGACAGAATCTCACTCTGTCACCCAGGCTGGAGTGCAGTGGCATGACAACCCTCTGCCTCCTGGATTCAAGGAGGCAGATTCTCCTGTCTCACCCTCCATAGTAACTGGGATTACAGGCATGCACCACCATTCCTGGATAATTTTTGTATTTTTAGTAGAGACGGGGTTTTCACCATGTTGGCAGCCTGGTCTTGAACTCGTGACCTCAAGTGATCTGGCTACCTAGGCCTCCCAAAGTGCTGGGATTACAAGTGTGAGCCTCTGTACTGGGTCCAGAATGAATATTCTTTACAAGTGAACATAAGAATGTTTATCAAGTTGGACCACATTCTGGGCCATTACACAACTCTCAGAAAAATTCAGAAGAATTCGAGACATACAAAGCTTATTCATGACCACACTGAAATTAAATTCATAACAGAGAGATGCCTGAAAAAAGTTCCAAAATATTTGGAAACTAAATAACACTCTTCAAAATAACTCATGTGTTAAGGAAGAAATCAAAAGGAAAATTACAAGGTAGTTTGAGCTGAATAAAAATGAGGATGCCACATATCAAAATTTGTAGTTTTCATCTTGTGTCCATGTGCAGAGGGTGAAAGGAGGAAAATGAGAA
>PVKP010030511.1:0-13145 GCA_004027715.1 Plecturocebus donacophilus
TTTTTAACCACTCATGCTTTCTTTATTTGCTCCTGTTTGTTTGTTTTTTTGAGATGGCGTCTCGCTCTGTCGCTCAGCCTGGAGTGCAGTGGCACGATCTCCGCTCTCTGCAACCTCTGCTTCCCGGGTTCAAGTGATGCTCCTGCCTCAGCCTCCAGAGTAGCTGAGACTACAGGCGTGTGCCATCATGCCCGGCTAACTTTTGTATTTTTAGTAGAGGCAGGGTTTCACTATATTGACCAGGCTGGTCTCAAACTCCTGACCTTGTGATCTGTCTGCCTCGGCCTCCCAAAGTGCTAGGATTACAGGTGTGAGCCACTGCACCCAGCCTATATGGATGTTTTACAGAAAAAGTTTGTCAGCTCCTGATGTAGGACATGTGTCAGAGATATCCCAACCTAGAAACAAGGAAGCTAGGGAATTTCTCTGTCAACTCTCCCTGTGTTATTAGTGGACAGCTGCCACCCTTCCCTTCAGCTGTCTCCTCCTTCCACTTTCCAGTTTAGGTCTTCTAGGCTTTTGCTTGGGCAACATCAAGGCTGATGACAGTTATGTTTATTTTGTGGCTATAATTAAGTCTTCCTTGCTTTGTTCGTCTGTTGATTCCAAGAGTTGAAACTCAACTAACAGTGTTTACCTTATACATTGTAACCATATAAATATCTTTTGTGGCTGAGTTAGTAATCACTAAGATTACATTTCCTTTCTTGAATTCTTTATAATTACCTTCTGAAAAACAATGTTTGGTACATTCACAAGATGATATGAAATCTAAGTTCGTTGTAAATGATTATAATATAATGAGCACCTGGCCAGGCACAGTGGCTTGTGCCTGTAATCCCAGCACTTTGGGAGGCCAAGGTGGGAAGATGGCTTGAGCCCAGGAGTTTGAGACCAGCCTGGGCAATACAGTGAGACCCCATCTCTACTAAAAATAAAAAAAAATTAGCCAGGTGTGGTGGTGCACACCTGTAATCCAGCTACTCCAGAGGCTGAAGTGGGAGGACTGCTTGAGCCCAAGAGTTCATCTATGATGATGTCACTGCACTCTAGCCTAGGTGACAGAATGAGATTTGTTGCCCCCACCCACAAAAAAAGGGCCAGGTGAGGTGGTTCACACCTGTTATCTAGCACTTTGGGAGGCTGAGGCAGGCAGATCCCCTGAGGTCAGAAGTTCGAGATCAGCCTGGCCAACAGGGTGAAACCCTGTCTCTACTAAAAATACAAAAAAAATTAGCTGGGTGTGGCGGCAAATGCCTGTAATCTCAGCTATTCAGGAGACTGAGACAGGAGAATCACTTGAACCCAGGAGACAGAGGTTGCAGTGAGCGGAGATTGCGCCACTGCACTCCAGCCTGGGCAATAAAGCGAGATTCTCTCTCTCTCTCTAAAAAAAAAAGAATATCCATGCACCGATCACCCAAACCAGGAACTAGACTATTACTAATAATATGTGCTCATTCCTGTAATCCCAGCACTTTGGGAGGCCAAGGCAGATGGATCACGAAGTCAGGAGTTCAAGACCAGCCTGACCAACATGTTGAAACCCCATCTTCACTAAAAATACAAAAATTAGCCTGGTGTGGTGGCGTGCGCCTGTAATCCCAGCTACTCAGGAGGCTGAGGCAGGAGAATCGCTTGAACCCGGGAGGTGGAGGTTGCAGTGAGCTGAGATCATGCCATTGCACTTCAGCCTGGATGACAGACAGAATGAGACTCCTCTCAAAAATAAATATATAATAATAATGTGTATGTGCCTTGTGTAACACTCCTCATCCCATTCCTCTGCCTCCCTGAGAAGTAACTATAACATAATATTTCATGTTAACTGTGCCTCTGCTTTTTAAAAACTACCATACAATCATAAGCTTACGTAAGCTTACACAATGCTTTGTTTGTTGAGCTTGGTTATGAGCTCTATAAAAATGGCATCATGTGTACAGTGTAGTCTTCTAGGGGTTACATTTTTCAGGAAACATTCTGTTTCTGAGACTCTTCCATGTTGTATGTTGCTGTGAGAACTGCTTATTATTAAAAACCCTTAGAAACTCCGGGAAAAACTGAAAAACTAAAGAGGATTCGAGGGAGGTAGCTCAATCCTAATGACGCTGGCTCTGTGTAAATGACATTCCCAGCAGGCCCACCACCTCCTCTCCCAGCACGCTTTCCCCTCTTTCTCCTGTCTTCAAGATTCTGTCTTCTGACCCAGTGCCCCAGTGTGGCTGCTTATTCTTTTTTTTTTTTTTTTTTTTTTTTTTTTTTTTTTTCACAAAGAAAGGAAGGGAGGGAGGGAGGAGGAGAAGGAAGGAAGGAAGGAAGGGAGGGAGGGAGGAAGAAAGAGTGGCTGCTTATTCTAAGGATGACTTTCAGGCCAGGCTCATGCCTGTAATCCCAGCACTTTGGGAGGCCGAGGTGGGCAGATCACCTGAGGTTGGAAGTTCAAGACCAGTCTGACAAACGTGGAGAAACTCCGTCTCTACTGAAAATACAAAATTAGCCAGGTGTAGTGGTGCATGCCTGTAATCCCAGCTACTTGGGAGGCTGAGGCAGGAGAATCGCTTGAACCTGGGAGGTAGAGGTTGCGGTGAGCAGAGACTGTGCCATTGCACTCCAGTCTGGGCAACAGGAGTGAAACTCTGTTTCAAAAAAAAAAAAAAAAAGGGATGACACTCATCCCTGGCAGGGCCAGAGAATGTTTGGACTTGGGACAGAGAGGTCTCCCCTCCGGCAGCTGGAGGTGTCTGATGTACAGCTTGGAGTGTGAAGGCCACATTTCCCACCATGTGGACCACAGCAGAGGAAGAAGCTGGTCTGCAGAGACAGAGCAAGATGCCCAGGGAGGGGCAGAGACCAAAACCAGAGGAAGCACCCTCACAGGGTTTGAATTTCCACTTCCAACCGTTCCCGAGGTCCCACTGCACAAGTGACATCGGGATTCATAGTTAACTCTCCTTTTGCTTACAAGGAGAGTTAATTTGGATTCTGTTCCACGATTTGCAGATGCCACTGACTGGCAAGGATCCTGCCAGGAATTATCTCCTGCATTTTTGCTCCTTCTCTGTTTGCTAGTGAAAGACTGTAAAAACAATTAAAATGATAATTGAACAATATAATTACCAGTTCCTGGGAATTTACTATGAACTAGTGAGTGCTTTTTGTTCATCGTCTCATTCAGCACTCTTACCAAGTCCATGAGAAAAATATTGTTCCTGTGTTACAAATGAGTAAACTGAGGCATAAGGATATGACATCCAGGTTCACAGGGCTATTAAAAGGAAGACCCGGCTGGGTGTAGTGGACATACCTGTAATCCCAGCACTTTGGGAGGCCGAGGCGGATGGATCACCTGAGATCAGGAGTTTGAGAGCAGCCTGGCCCACATAATGAAACCCTGTCTCTACTAAAAATACAAAAATTAGCCAGACATGATGGTGTGTGCCTGTAATCCCAACTACTCGCGAGGCTGAGGCATTAGAATTGTTTGAATCTGGAAGGCAGGCGGAGGTTGAGTGAGCCATTGTGTTCCAGCCTGGGCAATAGAACATGACTCAGTCTCAGAAAAAAAAAAAAAAAAAAGCTGAAACCTTGGTGCCCCTCCCCTATCTCACTGTGCCCCAGGAAGATTCCGAGGTAGTTAGGAGAAGGAGATCTGTACTGCTGAATGGGTTGGGGCTTTCTCTTGGATCAAGAGTCTCTTATTAGCTCAAGGTCTCTTATTAGACTCCCTCCTTCTTTCTCAGACCCCAGGCTCCATAGTGGCAGCTGATGAAAATATCTAAAAGATGAGAGATGACTGAGCCTGGCAAGGGAGTGGGGAGATAGCAGGAGAAGTGATGATCTAGATGGATGCAGGGGACTCTAGGAATGAGTTCCCTAAAGGAGGAGAAGATCAACATCAGAGACCTGGAAAGGAAAGGAAGAGCAGGGAGGCAGGCTGGGGCAGAGGTGCACTGGGATGAGATGGGAGACTGCCGTCCTCCACCCTCTCCCTCAGCAGTAGCAGATCCTCAAACAAGCGCCGGAACTCTCTGCTGCCCTTTCGATGGAGAATCACACACAGCTTCCACTGGATGGCCCAGGTATTGGCTTCTGAGCTCAGCCTGGTTGCCTTTATCCTACTGTTGGTCATGGCCTTCTCCAAGAAATGGCTGTACCTCTCTAGGAGCTGCTTCTACCAGCGCTGGCCTGAAGATGTCAGCAACAGAATCTGCACATCAGCCCACATCATGTCCCTGGGACTCCTGTACTTCTGCAAATCCAGGAGCTGTTCCAACTTAGAGAATGGAAAAGGTGAGCCCCTTCACCCCGCACCCCAGCCCAGGCCTCCAGCCTGTCTTGGCCTCTACATCTGCACCCTGGTTGCGTTCTTCTTCCCTCTCTCTGCTCATCTTTACCTTTTGGCCTGCAAGACGGTTCCACTGGCACTGAGACCTCTAATGATCATTTCTCGTCCTGTAGCCTGGCTAAATAGATTTGACTGGTGCAATGGAAAATGTCACTGCTTTTGATAAAACCCAGAGCCAAATCTGTGCTTCTAAGAAGGCTGTGAGAGAGCTGGGCATGGTGCTGCACACCCATAAGTCTCAGCTACCCAGGAGGCTGAGGCAAAAGCATTGCTTGGGCCCAGGAGTTTGAGTCCAGCAGCCTGGGTAACTTAGTGAGACACCTGTCTCTTAAAAAAATAAATAAATAAGGCCGGGCGTGGTGGCTCACGCCTGTAATCCAAGCACTTTGGAGGCCAAGATGGGCGGATCACCTGAGGTCGGGAGTTCAAGACCAGCCTGACCAACATGGTGAAACCCCATCTTTAAAAAAAAAAAAAATTAAAAAAAAAAAAAAATAAATAAATAAAGTAAAAATTGGGCCTGGCGAGGTGGCTCATGCCTGTAATCCCAGCACTTTGGGAGGCCGAGGAGGGCAGATCACCTGAGGCTGGAAGATCGAGACCATCCTGGCTAGCACGGTGAAAACCCATCTCTACTAAAAATACAAGAAATTATCTGGATGTGATGGCTCGTGCCTGTAATCCCAGCTAGTCGGGAGGCTGAGGCAAGAGAATCGCTTGAACCCAGGAGGTGGAGGTTGTGGTGAGTGGAGATCGTGCCATTGCACTCCAGCCTGGGCAGCAAGAGGGAAACTCCGTCTGAAAAGAAAAGAAAAAAAAAATTGTGAGGGGCATGGACTCTTAGCACAAGGGAAGGAGGGTTTCCTTAGGCTTTCGTTCCCAGAGCTTTGAGAGGACTTCTTGCAATGTTCCCTCCCAGGCTGGAGTGCAGTGGTGCAATCATAGCTCACTGCAGCCTCAAACTTCTGGGCTCAAGGGATCCTCCTGCTTTAACTTCCTGAGAAGCTCAGACTACAGGCCCTGGTCACCACACCTGGCTCTTATTCTTTTTTTTTTTCTTTTTTTTGAGACAGAGTCTCGCTTTGTCGCCCAAGTTGGAGTGCAGTGGGGTAATCTCGACTCATTGTAACCTCTGCCTCCTGAGTTCAAGCAATTCTTCTGCCTCAGCTTCCTGAGTAGCTGGGAATACAGGCACATGCCACCACACCTGGCTAATTTTTGCATTTTTAGTAGAGACGGAGTTTCACCATGTTGGCCAGGCTGGTCTTGAACTCCTGACCTCGTGATCCTCCCACCTCAGCCTTCCAAAGTGCTGAGATTATAGGCATGAGCCACCCCGCCCGGCCTGCCTCTTATTATTGTTAGTCTCTGGTTATACTGTTCCCTCACCCCTCAGGAATTTCTCAGCTCCTGGGGAAAACCAGAGCTTTCGACCCTTATTTCCAATTTTTCACTCTCAGCATGAAAAAAATCACACAGCTCTTACTTTCTTCCATTATGAAAGTATTGTGTCCTTATAATAACTTTAGGGAAACAAAAGCTATCATTTATTGTACACTTACTCCATTTGTTCAATTCAGTCCTCAGTCCACCCTAAGAGATAGGGATAATTGTCTCTATTTCACAGATGAGAAAATTGGGACTCAGAGATTAAGTACCTTGCTCAAGGTCATAAAGCTGTTAGATTGAACCAAATGACATGCCAATATTTGACGCTTTTCACCTACAAAAGGAGCAATTTCATATGGATCAACCTAATAATGGCAGATTTGGAATTGCAATGCAGGTGTGTCTGGCTCTAAAACTCATGTAGGTGACTTGCTCTATGGAGCTACTCAAAGACAGCCAGGATTTTTATTTTTATTTATTTATTTACTTATTTATTTGAGACAGAGTCTTGCTCTATCACCCAGGCTGGAGCGCAATGGCACGATCTTGGCTCACCGCAACCTTCACCTCCCGGGTTCAAGCGATGCTCCTGCCTCAGCCTCCCAAGTAGCTGGGATTACAGGTGCCTGCCACCACGCCCAGCTAATTTTTTGTATTTTTAGTAAAGACAGGGTTTCGCCATGTTGGCCAGGCTGGTCTCAAACACCTGACCTTGTGATCTGCCCGCCTTGACCTCCCAAAGTGCTGGGATTACAGGTGTGAGCCACCATGCCCGGCCAGGGCTTTTTATTTTTAGTTGAACAAGTTTTGAATGGTTTTGACATAGTTGTACTCATTCTTCAAAATCAATTTTATATTATTTAAATTATATTCATGTTTCAACTAATGCTAGGGATCTATTCTGAGAAACGTACTGTTGGGTGATTTGTTGCGTGAACATCACAGAGTATACTTACATAAACCTAGATGGTATGTATATTTTTATTTATATGTATTATTTCATATGGAAAACTCTATGTCTCAGTACCATTACTGAATATCAGCCATTTCCCCTACTTTATCTGCAATGCTAGTATCAAGTGCCAGATATCAGGTTTCTATATTTGCTCCATTAATCTTATGGGATCACTGTTGTATATGTGGTCCATCATTGGCCAAAATATCATTGCATGGCACATGTCTATATTTTTATCGTTTAATATATATTATTTAAACTTTCATGTTTAAAATATGTAAAAAACTTTCCTTACTATAATATTCAACTTAATAGATTTATTTTTTACTTGACTATTTTATTTATTTATTTTTTCTTTTCTTTTAATCTAGTTATAGGTCTAGAAGCATCTTTTTTTTTTTAAAGATGAGGTTTCACCATGATGGCCAGGCTGGTCTTGAACTCCTGACCTCAGGTGATCCACCCACCTCGGCCTCCCAAAGTGCTAGGATTATAGGCATGAGCCACCTCGCCTGGCTCTTTTTTTTTTTTTTTTTGAGATGGAGTTTTGGTCTGTCACCTAGGCTGTAGTGCAATGGCACTATCTCAGCTCACTGCAACCTCTGTCTCCTGGGTCCAAGTGATTCCCCTGCCTCAGCCTCCCGAGTAGGTGAGATTACAGGTGCCCGCCATCACACCCAGCTAATTTTTGTATTTTTAGTAGAGACAGGGTTTCCCATGTTGGCCAGGCTGGTCTTGAACTCCCGACCTCAGGTGATCCGCCCACCTTGGCCTCCAAAGTGCTTAGATTACAGACGTGAGCCACCACGCCCGGCCTCTATCTTGTAAATCTTTAGTTGATCTTGTTTGTTTGTCATTTTCCCCAGACAGTTTAAAGATGTGGACAAATCAGCCCATGTTTAAGCTGGCCAAGTTAAGCTTCAAACTGACTCTGGGGCTGGGCCTCGTCCTCACCATCTGGTTGCACCTATCCTATCTGCCTGCTGTTCAGAAACTGCCCTCCTTCGGCTTGGTCGGGACCATCTTGAGCTTCTTTGAAGGTGCCTCCTAGCTCTGGAAAAGGTCCTTTGTTCTCCTAACCCACATCTTCCTAGGCCCTTCTCCCTCTTCTTCTTCCTTTATCTTTTGAGACGGAGTCTTGCTCTGTTGTCCAGGCTGGAGTTCAGTGGTGCGATCTCAGCTCACTGAAACCTCTGCCTTCCAGGTTCAAGCAATTCTCCTGCCTCAGCCTCCTGAGTAGCTGGGATTACAGGCACCTGCCACCATGCCCAGCTAATTTTTTTTTTTTTTTAATTTTTAGTAGAGATGGGGTTTCACTATATTGATCAGGCTGGTCTCAAACTCTCGACATTGTGATTCACCCACCTCAGGCTCTCACAGTGCTGGGATTACAGGTGTGAGCCACCATGCACCGCCCTCTCCCTTTTCTTTGGGGGTGGTGTGGGTGTTTTTTGGGTGGTGAGAGAACAGAACCGAGAATTGAGTTACATCATTTCCTGGTCACAGGAGAGGTAGAAGTGGAGGGATTGAGTCCTGGAACCTCAGGGGCTGGCCATCCTGTGCGTGGTGATGTGGTTTGTGGCCGTAGCACAGCAGATGAGGAAGAACCCCCCTCACCCACCCACCATGGGATTCTCACATGACAATGAGACCTCTCTGCTTCTGTCTCCTAGTCACCTTCATCTTCTCTACCCTCATGCTGTTCCCCATTAACATCTGGATCTTCGAGGTGGAGAGGAATGTATCCATCCCCATTGGCTGGAGCTATTTCATTGGTTGGCTGGTGTTCATCCTATATGTCACCTGCAGTGAGTGGCCAGAGGGCCCTGGGGGAAGGAAGGGACATGAGTGGGTGAGGGCAGGGAAAGTGTGGAGGGAAGAGTGTGGCAATCCCCAGGGCTAGATTCTTAGGGTCTTATCTTTCCTTGGGCCTCACCCTGCTTGTCACTTTACCTCCCAGTCACAACTTTCCTCTCCACTGTCCCTGCCTTTTCCCAGCGATCCTTTGCTACTTCAACCATAAACTTTTCTGGAGTCTGATTCTGAGCCACCCAAATGGGGCCGTGTCCTGCAGCAGCAGTTTCGGCTCAGTAGAAGACTCCAAGTGTGCAGATGATCACAGACAACCCCATCATCCAGGAGGGAGTCCTGGATCCTGAGCAGAAGGATACACACCTGTGACCTTTTCTGAACTCCTGGCACCAAGTTCTGATTCATTCATCTGACCCAGTCTCCTCATCTTCCCCTCAGCCCTTAAATAGGTTGGTTCTCATCATTGCAAGGAGTGAGAAAGGGAGGACGTCGGGCCAGCTTTGTCTTCTGCTTTCTCGCTGCCTTGATTGAGCTTGAGTGATGTGGAATAAATTGTCCATCTCTTCTTTCTCATATCATATCTCATATCGGGCTGTTGTTGAGGCAAGCTGGAGGAGGAGGGAGAGGAAGGGAGAAAGAACAAGTTTGTCTTCCAGTTCTTCCTGCCCAGGAGCCTTTCGGCACCCGTTGGCCCCTAAACCTGCCTAACTTCTACTTATACATGAGCATACTTATACATGAGGAAACACCTCTGGAGAGCTAAGCCTCTTTTTACTTCTGTTACCCCTAACCCAGCATTTGCTAGTTAGTGGGTGGAGGAGGTATAGCTGATTAGGAGAGAGATATCACTTACCACCTTGTTGGCTTAGGCATAGTGAATGATTCAAAAGCCAAATGGCCCAAAGGTAAGAGGCAGATTAAACAATGAGCACACGATAGGAGTGTGGTCAGCCCAGGTGTGTATCCTGAGCCGCAGTCCCATCCTCTGTGTCCAGCTCCGATGACTGAGAACGCATAGAGCCTGTGCCCTGGAAACCACCACTACCACCATCCACCCTGGCTGCTATAGCTTCCCACCCAAGCTTCCCACACCCTCTACCATGTAACAGCAAGAATAAAACATGGCAAGAGGCCGGGCTCAGTGGCTCATGTATGTAATCCCAGCACTTTGGGAGGCTGAGGCAGGAGAATCGCTTGAGCCCAGGAGTTTGAGACCAGCCTGGCCAACATGGCGAAACCCCGTCTTTCTTAAAAATATAAAAATTAGCCGGGTGTGCTGGCATGTGCCTGTAGTCCCAGCTGCTTGAGAGGCTGAGGTAGGACAATCACTTGAACCTGGGAGGCAGAGGTTGCAGTGAGCCGAAATTGTGCCACAGCACTCCAGCCTGGGCGACGAGCAAGACGTCATCTCACAAAACAAAAACAACCACAAACAAACAAACAAACAAACACAGCAAGAAAGGAAAGCATTAGAATTAGCTCCTAAGACCAAAAGATAAGTTTTACATTTAGGTTTTAAGGCCAACTTAGGCAAGCTGGCAATGCCCATCAGGGCTTGGACATGTTGCCCAGAGAGTCCAGCCTCTCAGCAGAGCATCCATAGCTGAACTTGGTCATGTCCATCCCTCCAGATGAAACCATGACACCAGCCAGCTACAGGAGTGCATGGACAAATTGTGAGTAGATCAGGTATGTTAAAAACATATGGATTAGGTTGGGCTGCGTGAAGTGGCTCATGCCTGTAATCCCAGCACTTTGGGAAGCTGAGGTGGGTTGATCACAAGGCCAGGAGTTCAAGACCAACCTGGCCAACATGGTGAAACTCTTTCTCTACTAAAAATACAAAAATTAGTCAGGCATGGTGGCACATGCCTGTAGTCTCAGCTACTTGGGTGGCTGAGGCATGAGAATCACTTGAACCTGGAAGACGGAGGTTGCAGTGAGCCATGATCATTCCACTGCACTCCAGCCTGGATGACAGAGCAAGACTCTGTCTCAAAAATACATATATATATAATAACATATAATTATATATATAAGATTAGGTTATAATAACCTAATACATGTATATATGTATTAGGTTGAACTATATGTGTTGTGTTAGCAGTTAAATGTTGGCAATTTTATATGGTTCAACCTAATGTATATGACTGGCTTCTAGTTATTCATTTTTTTTTTTCAGACAGAGTTTCGCTCTTGTTGCCCAGGCTGGAGTGCAATGGTGCGATCTAGACTCACTGAAACCTCTGCCTCCCAGGTTCAACTAATTCTCCTGCCTCATCCTCCCAATTAGCTGGGATTACAGGCATGTACCACCATGACCAGCTAAGTTTGTATTTTTAGTAGAGACAGGGTTTCTCTATGTTGGTCAGGCTGGTCTTGAACTCCCGACCTCAGGTGATCTGCCCGCCTCGACCTCCCAAAGTGCTGGGATTACAGGTGTCAGCCACGGTGCCTGGGCTCATCTTGGCTATTGTGAATAATGCCACAATAATCATGGAAGTTCAGTTATCTCCTGAGCATGCTGATTCTCTTTCCTTTGGATACGTACCCCATAGTGGGATTGCTGGATCTGAATGGTTCTTGCTCAGAGTCTCTCATGAGGTTACAGTCAGGATGTTACCTGGGCTGCAGTCATCTGAATGTTTGACTGGGGCTGGAAGATCTACTTCCAAGAAGGTTCCCTCATGACTGTTGCAGGAAACCTCTGTTCTTTGCCACATGTAATTCTGAGAGCCAGCAGCTCTTAATGAGCTGTCTCTTAGCTCACTCTGGGAGAAGTTAGATCTAAACACTCAAGAAGTGTTTAGATCTAACTTCTCCCAGAGTGAGCTAAGAGACAGCAATGAGGGGGAAGTCCAATGCCTTTCATGTCGTAGTCTAAGAAGAAATGCACAAATGCACTGTTAGTTCCACCATATTCTATTTGTTCAAAGCAAATTATAAAGTCCATCCCACACATAGGGGAGGGGAATTAAGTTTCATTTCTAGCCAGGTGCAGTGGCTCATGCCTGTAATCCCAGTACTTTGGTAGGCTGAGGTGGGTGGATCACCTGTTGTCAGGAGTTTGAGACCAGCCTGGCCAATATGTGCAAACCCGATCTCTGCTAAAAAAAAAAATACAAAAATTAGCTGGGAGTGGTGGTGTGCGCCTGTAATCCCAGCTACTCAGAAGGCTGAGGTAGGAGAACTGCCTGAACCCAGGAGGCGGAGGTTGCAGTGAGCCAAGATCGTGCCACTGCACTCCAGCCTGGCAACAGAGTGAGACTCTGTCTCAAAAAAAAAAAAAAAAGAAAAAAAATATATATATGCTCACCTCCCAAGGCCCCAAGAAGTCTCATCTTATTACAGTATCAATCAGCTCAAAGTTCCAAATCTTGACATGTTATATGTCCCTCATGCCAAATTTACATGCAGAAAGTGACAGTATTTGGAGATAGTTTTTTTGTTTGTTTGTTTGTTTTGTTGTTGTTATTTTTGGGACAGGGTCTGGCTCTGTTAGCCAGGCTGGAGTGTGGTAGTGCTATCTCAGCTCACTGCAACCTCTGCCTCCCAGGCTCAAGTGATCTTCCCACCTCAGCCTCCCGAGTAGCTGGGACTACAGGCATGTGCCACCACACCCTGCTAATTTTGTATTTTTTGTAGAGACAGGGTTTTGCTATGTTGTCCAGGCTGATCTCAAACTCCTGGGCTCAAGTGATCTGCCAACCTTGGCCTCCCAAAGTGCTGGGATTACAGGTGTGAGCCACCGCACCCAGACAAAAATAAGGTCTTTAAAGAGGTGATTAAGTGAAAATGAGGTTGTTAGGGTGGCTCTAATCCAATCCAATCTGACTGGTGTTGTATAAGAAGAGGAGATTAGGGTGTGCAAAGAGACACCGGGAACGTGTGCACACAGAGGAAAGACCGTGTATCTGAAGTTTGCTGAAAAAAATCAACTCACGAAATTAATAAGAGAAAATGAATTTATTTAGTATGTATACATGGAAGCCTTCAGAATGAAGACCAACCCCCCAACAAGGTATGGGAACTTACACGTCATCTTGAGGTTACAGAAGGAATGTGGGGGGCTGGTTATGGTGACTCATACCTGTAATTCCAGTACTTTGGGAGGTCGAGGAAGTAGGCTTGCTTGAGCCCAGGAGTTCAAGACCAGCCTGTTGTTATAACAGGATGCCCTATTATTCCAACCAGTACCTTACTATCCATTTAGAAGCCCTTTGAGTTCAACAGGTCTCCATGGTACTGTGGTCTTATAATTATGATGCCCTGGTTTTCTTTTTTGAGATGGAGTTTCACTCTTATTGCCCAGGCTTGAGTGCAATGGCACAATCTTGGCTCACTGCAGCCTCTGCCTCCCAGGTTCAAGTGACTCTCCTGCCTCAGCCTCCCAAATAGCTGAGATTACAGGCACCCACCACCATTCCCAGCTAATTTTTTGTATTTTTAATAGAGATGGTGTTTCATTATGTTGGCCAGGCCGGTCTCGAACTGCTGACCTCAGGGAATACACCTGCCTAGGCCTCCCAAAGTGCTGGGATTACAAGTGTAAGCCACCGTACCCGGCCGCAAAGAATTCTTAAAACTCAACTAATTAAAAAATGTTCAAAAGGCAGGGTGTGGTGGCTCACACCTGTAATCACA
>PVKP010030511.1:13245-27957 GCA_004027715.1 Plecturocebus donacophilus
CAGGTGGATCACCTGAGGTTGGGAGTTCAAGACCAGCCTGACCAACATGGAGAAACCCCATCTCTACTAACAATACAAAATTAGCTGGGCATGGTGGTGCAGGCCTGTAATCCCAGCTACTTGGGAAGCTGAGGCAGGAGAATCACTTGAACCTGGGAGGCAGAGATTGCAGTGAGCTGAAACCGAGCCATTGCACTCCAGCACGGGCAACAATAGCGAAACTCCATCTCAAAAAAAAAAAAAGAAAAAAATTAGAAGGATGTTGTGGCAGGCTCCTGTAATCCCAGCTACTCGGGAGGCTGAGGCAGGAGAATAGTTTGAACCAGGTGGTGGAGGTTGCAGTGAGCTGAGATTGTGCCATTGCACTCAAGCCTGGGGGACAGAGTGAGACTCCATCTCAAAAAAAAAAAAAAAGAAAAAAATGGCAAAAGATCAAAAAATATGCAAAAGATCTACAGACATCTCACCAAAGATGATATACACATGGCAAATCCGCATATGAAAAGATGGTCCACATCATATGTTCTCAAGGGAACTGCAAATTCAGACAATGAGATATGACTGCACCTGTTAGAATAGTTAAGATCCAAAATACTGACACCAAAAACTAGTGATGATGTGGGACAACAAGAACTCACATTCATTGTTGTCGGGAAGGCAAAATGGCCAGCGACACTGGAAGACAGTGGAAGACAGCTTGGCAATTTCTTTTTCTTTTTTGAGATGAGGTCTCGCTCTGTTGTCCAGGCTGGAGTGCAGTGGCACAATCTTGGCTCATTGTAGCCTCTGTCTACCAGTTTTAAGCAATTCTCCCACCTCAGCCTCCTGAGTAGCTAGGATTATAGGGGCGTGCCACCATGCCTGGCTAATTTTTGCATTTTTAGTAGAGATGGGGTTTCACCATGTTGGCCAGGCTGGTCTCAAACTCCTGACCTCGGCCTCCCAAAGTGCTGGGATTACAGGCATGAGCCACTGTGCCTGACCTGGCCTGGTTTGGCAATTTATTTTAATTTTCTTCTTCTTTTTTTTTTTTTTCCCCTTTTTTTGTTTTTTGAGATGGAGTCTCACTCTGTTGCCCAGATTAGAGTGCAATGGCATGATCTTGGCTCACTACAACCCCTGCCTCCCGGGGTTCAAGTGAGTCTTCTGCCTTAGCCTCTCAAGTAGCTGGGACTACAGGCGTGTGCCACCATGCCTGGCTAATTTGTGTGTGTGTGTGTGTGTGTGTGTGTGTGTTTTTAAGATGAGGTTTCACCATATTGGTCAGGCTGGTCTCAAACTCCTGACCTCAGGTGATCTGCCCACCTCAGCCTCCCAAAGTGCTAGGATTACAGGCGTGAGCCATGCCCTCCCTGGCTAATTTCTGTATTTTTTAGTAGAGATGAGGTTTCACCATATTGGCCAGGCTGGTCTCTAACTCCTGACCTCATGATCCACCTGCCTTGGCCTCCCAAATTGCTGGAATTACAGGTGTGAGCGACCATGCCCAGAGGTAATTTCTTAAAAAACTAAACATACTCTTACCATACGACCTTATGATAGTTGTACTCCTATTTACCCAAATGAACTGAAATCTGCTGCCCACACAAAACTGCACACAAATGTTTATAGCAGCTTTATTCATAATTGCCAAAAATTAGGAGCAAGCAAGATATCCTTCCATAGATGAATGCATAAACTGTGGCATATCCATACAATGGAACATTACTCAGTGCAAAAAAGAAATGAACTATCAAGTCACAAAAGATGTGGAGGAACCTTAAATACACATTGCTAAATATAAGAAAAAGTCTAAAAAAGAAACATACTATATCATTCCAGCTTTATAACATTTTGGAAAAGGCAAAACTATAGAGACAGTAAAAAGATCAGTAGTTTCCTGGAGTTTGGGGAGTAGGAAGGGAGGGATGAATAGCTAGAGTACAGGGAATTTTTAGGGCAGTGAAACTATTCTGTATAATACTTTAATGATAGCTACATGTAATTTTACATTTAACAAAACCCATAGAATGAGCCAGGCATGGTGGCACACACCTATAGTCCAGTTACATGGCAGGCTGAGGTGGAAGGATGGTTTAGGCTCAGGAGTTTGAGGCTGAAGTGAGCCATGACTGGGCCACTGCACTTGGCCTGAGCGATAGAGTGAGACCCTGTCTCTAAACAAACAAACACCATAGAATGCACAGCACAAAGAGTGAATCCTGGTATACGCTACAGACTTGCTGAGCTTCAACCTTGGAGGTGGAGGTTGCAGTGAGCAGAGATCATGCCATTGCACTCCAGCCTGGGCAACAAGAACAAAACTTTGTCTCAAAAAAAAAAAAAAAAAAAAATGAAGTCCATTAACAAACAATAAAAAAGCACCCCAAAAGCCAAGTGCCAAGTAAGAGGAAAAATTAATTTTCTTTTTTTTTTTTTTACGGGAATAGAGTCTCACTCTGTTGCCCAGGCTGGAGTACAGTGTTACAACCTCTGCAACCTCCACCTCCTAGTCAGATTCTCTGCCTCAGCCTCCTGAGTAGCTGGGACTTATAGCCGCACCCCATCACGCCTGTATAAGTTTTGTATTTTTAGTAGAGACAGGGTTTCAGCATGTTGGCCAGGCTGGTCTCAAACTCCTGACCTCAAGTGATCCACTTGCCTTGGCCTCTCAAAGTGCTAGGATTACAGGTGTGAGCCACCGCACCTGGCCTAATTTTCTGCAATGGAGAAAACACAAGGCTTATGATTTTCTGCTTCCACAGAGCATTTGGCAGAAACAGGCCAGGAATCCCTATTTTGCAGCCAGGGGAAAGGAAGAATTGTTCTCAGTAGGGGACCACTGTTTCGGGTGAAGCCTGGTCAGTGCGATAGAAACTCCTTGGTATTTCTGAGAATTCTGGTTCCATGCCTCTTTAGAAACTCATCAGACACCATATTCTAGTGAGTGCTGGGAAGATACCTGTGAACAGAAGGGTAAAACACACAAAGCTTGGAGGCTTTCAGGCAGCTTTTGTGATCTGCAATAAAAAATGCCAGACTTGAAGACAAGCGACTCTCACTCCCATGAATACTGCCTTTGCAGGCCAAAGAGCAAACTGCCAAGTTACTGCCCTGTATTTCCGTGGTCCAAGCTATGTCTCCTCTTTGGTGGGAACTTGTCAATTCTTCTAACTTGTTTTGGACATAATTATAGACTTACAGAAAAGTTGCAAGAATCGTACAAAGAATTCCCACTCTTCATCCAGATTCCCCAAATGTTAACATTTTACTGCATTTGTTTTATATCTCTCTGTCTCTCCCTTCTCTCTCTTCACACACACACACATAGACACATATACACACACACACATTTTCCTGTACTATTTGAGAATAAGTCGCCAACATAATGCTCCTTTATCTCAAGATATTTCAACATCTATTTCCTTAAAACAAGGACATTCTCTTACATAACCACACTACAATCCTCAAGATCAGGAAATTAACTTTGATACAATATGATAATATTCAGACAATGCTCACATTTTGCCAACTGTCCCAGTGATGCTCATTATAATACAAGAAGATCCTGGATCAGGCACTGTGTTCCGTTGCCATATCTATAGCCTTCTTTAACTGGAATAGCTCCTCAGTCTTTGTCTTTCTCAACATTGCCCCCCCCCCCTTTTTTAAATTTTTTTGAGATGGAGTTTTGCTCTTGTTCCCCAGGCTGGAGTGCAGTGTCGTGATCTCAGCTTACTGCAACCTCGGCCTCCTGGGTTCAAGTGATTCTCTTGCCTCAGCCTCTGGAGTGGCTGGGATTACAGGCACACACCACCACGCCTAGCTAATTTTGTATTTTTAGTAGAGTCAGGGTTTCTCTATGTTGGTCAGGCTGGTCTCAAACTCCTGACCACAGGTGACCTGCCCGCCTCGGCCTCCCAAAGTGCTGGGATTACAGGCGTGAGCCACCATGTCTGGCAACATTGCCATTTTTTAAAGGGTATAGGGCAATTATTTTGCAGAATGCCTCTCAATCTGGGTTTGTCTTTTGTCTCTTCTTAATTAGCTTCAAGTAGTGCATCTGTGGTAGAAATGTCACAGAAATGTTCTCAGTGCATCCTATCAGGAGCAGCAGTAGTTGTACGTACACTGGGGAGGTTAATTTTGATTACTGAGTTAAGGTGGCGTCTGCCAGGTCTCCAAGTGAGGATCCTGCTGATTACATTTCCCTTGCACGAAGTCCTCTAATACAAAATAGGCAGCATGGAGAATGTTCAGCAGTGATCTGCAAACGGTCCTTCCAAAACTTAGCCTGCGTGAGTTCTCACTGAGCACTCCTTTAGACTTACAAGTCTTTACTCTGTGCCCATTTTTCTGCATTTAGCAGTCTCTTTACTTGTTGGTACCTCCAAAGGCCAGCATGATGCCTGGTTACATACTTGGTGCTTACAAATGTCTAATCAATGAATGAAACTGACAGGCTAGAGAATGGGGTAGGTAAGGAGAGTGGTCAAGGAAAACCCAGATTGACAGTGGATTTTGGAGAGGCTCTCTTCCTGATACAGAGAGCCCCCTGCATCTAAAGATGAAGAAGGATGGCAGTTTCAGGTGTCTGGAATGGTTCTCTACACCCCATTCGGGACTGGGAGGCAGCTGTATTATTACGGGTGACCTGGGTTGTCTGTTGAGCAAGATCCTAATGGTCCCTACATTTAAGGCAGCTGTTTCCAGGATTCCTGCCATTGCATCGGGATAAAGAGAGGCAAAAAGAGAGGGGATGTCATTTAAAGAACAGTATACCAAACTGTGGGGGTAGAGTGGGGAGGAGGAAAGAGCAAACATCTGGCTGCTGAATGACTCGCCAAAGTTAGGAGTGAGCCATCTGTGTAAAACCCAGAGGAAAGGCTCACAAACCCTCGTCTGCTACGTACCCACCCCGTAATGTCGCAGGAAGTGCATAAAAGTGAAGAGAACTCTTACATCAAAGTTCCAGGTGTGGAAAAGTTATTCTGAGCAAGGAGCTACTCAACAGAGAGGATGTAGCAGTTTAAGTTAAACAGAACAGTAAGATTTAACAAACTGAGATGTGGGGAAGCAAAAAGCAAAATATCAGTACCAAATTTTAAATGGAAAAGGGAAACCCTAACTAGATCCAAACCAAAATAATAATCATAAATCAATTGTAAATAAGAAAAGTAGACAAAGATAAATATGATTCTAAAAGGCAAAGTCTCATATTAAAGCGGAAGGGCAATTTGCTCAGGAAACTTACATTTCCTGCCTACTTTGTTTGCTTGGAAAACACAGTAGAGTCGACCATCTGGGGTAATTAATTCTAGGGTAAAAGTGTCAGAACCTGGGTAAACAAAGATTAGCACCAAGATAAAAATAAGGAGAACCAGGAACTAAAAAAGAAATCAAATTCAGTAAGGTCAAAGGAATAGAATTCTGAACAAAATTCTGAAGATTCCAGGGACAGACTTCTTTCATTATCATTCAACTTTTTGAATAAGAGTCCTGGGATAACTCTTGCTCTTTTATATTTCAAAGTATTTCAGGTTTCAAATGGATTTCTGTAAAACTTTCATAACATGGAAGGAAGAGCTGTAAATCACAAATAAACAAACAAACAAAACCTTTCCCCTTAAATTTAGCAACCAAAAGTAACCAAATTGAAGAAGGTTAAAGTAACTGCAGAGGTAACTGGCTCATGCAGTGATTGAACCTAACCTTGGCAAACCATACTTTAATGGTCTGTTTACACTAACGTCCAGAAAGCATGCAAAATAATTTGGAAGCAGGATCATAAGTCTGAGCTTTTCAATTGCCTCCCTCGCTGCCCTTCCTTCTCAGTACTAATTAATGACATTCCAATGCTTAGTCTCAAAAAACCATTGGTAATAGGATCTCAGAAATGTCAGAAGAAAATGTTCCTTCTACCCCTAGAGCTGCAAACAAGCAGATTCTATTCCACAACAGGAGGCCAAAGCTAGTTCTGAGACAGTGGTAAATAGAGAACATTCACAAAAGCATTCATCTCTAAGCCTTCCATTTTCTCTCCATCTCGGAAGTGGGGACATGTGCCCTGGCAGGAAGCTCGGGCCGGGGTTCTAGAAGAGGTAAGAAGTACAAAAGTACAAGATGACAGTTTTCACACTACACAGAGCAGAACTGGAAGAGAACTTTAATATGAGTCGGTTCAATTGTCTCTCACTTTTCATGAGGAAGCCAAGTTCAAGAAAGAATAAGTGACTCTGGCCATGCCTAGAGAAGCCATCGGCCTGAGTTTCTTCCTGCCATCCCGCACAAAACAAGTGCAACCAGGAGATTCACGTACCTAGACCTGATGCCTCAATTCCAAAGCTGCAAAGGTAGTTGGGACCATATTATAGTCCAACATGGATGCCAGGTTTAAGTTGTTATCCTGTGAGTAATGTGGAACCACTGTGAATTCTTTTTATTCCCCCTTAAGTGCTGTCGTGCAATGGTAGCTCACTGCAGCCTCTACCTCCTGAGCTCAAGAGATCCTCCCACCTCGGCCACCCAAGTAGCCGGGACTACAGTGTGAGCCACCATGCCCAGCTAATTAATGCCATGCCTCACTATGTTGCCCAGGCTGGTCTCGAACCCTGTAGCTCAAGCAATCCTTCTGCCTCAGCCTCCCAAAGTGCTTGGATTATAGGCATGAGCCACCACACTTGGCCTACTGGAGATTCTTGAGCAGGGGAGGTGGTTACAAGCACAGACCTTGGACTCAACATTTAGGTTTGAACCCTGGGCTAGTTATTTTCTGAGCTTCATTTCTTTCTTTATAACAGAGGAAAATTAAGTCCTTAATACACCTATTTAAATTCATTTCTTCAGCTTCAACTAACTTTATAGGGCTGTAAGGATTAAATAAGAAAATGAATTTAAAGCTCAGTACAAATAATGTAGGTAAATCAGTATTTAGTAGTGTTAACTATTATTCCGAGCAGAGCTTTACTTCTGGAAGATTCACTAGATGGGTTGTCTTCCAATCAACCAAGGTAACAAAGGCTTATCCTGGGGGAATGGAGAGATGGCAACAGATTTAAGACATTTCAGAGTTAGCCTATCAGTTCTGTATTGTTGCTTAACAAACCACCTCTAGGCCAGGCGCAGTGGCTCACGCCTGTAATCCTAGCACTTTGGGAGGCCGAGGCGGGCAGATCACAAGGTCACGGGATCGAGACCATCCTGGCCAACATGGTGAAACCCCGTCTCTACTAAAAAATAAAAAAAATTAGCTGGGTGTGGTGGCGTGCCCCTGTAGTCCCAGCTACTAGGGAGGCTGAGGCAGGAGAATTGCTTGAACCCAGGAGGCGGAGATTACAGTGAGCCGAGATTGCGCCACTGCACTCCAGCCTGGTGCCTGGCGACAGAGCAAGACTCTGTCTCAAAAAACAAAACAAAACAAACAAACAAACCACCTCTAAACTTAGTGGCTTGAAACAACATTCATTTATCTTGCACATGACTCTGCAATTTGGCCAGGGCTTGTCTCTGTTCTATACAGTATTGAATGGAAGATGAACTGGGGCTAGAAAGCCTACTTTTAAGATGGCTCACTCACATGGTTGGCATGTTGGTTCTCTCTGTTGGCTAAGAGCTTAGCCAGGGATGAGGGCCCAGGGCTTTGGCACCTCTCCATGTAGGCCTCCACAGGCTGCTTGGGCTTCCTCAGAACATGGTGACTGGGTTTCAAGAGTGACTGGGTTTCAAGAGGTGGTATTTTTATGACAGCCTCAGAAGCCACATATTATCACTCTTTTGTACTAGACTGGTCAAGGAAAGAAGAAATTTCTGCCTAGGTTTAAGTAGAGGTGATAAAAACTCCATCTCTTGAAAGGGAAGTGCAAAGTTCTAAAAGAACATGTGTTACAGATATACTGTTGCATACACATTTGGAAAATGTAATCTGCCACTGGTAGGGATGACATGATTTAGCAAATTGGCTAGGGGAAGTGAGGGAGTATGAGACCCTGAGGTTTCTGGCTTGGGTGACCTGTGGTGCCGTTAATAGAACTAGTGGCAAACAGAAGGAAGAATATGTTAGGGGAGATTATTGATCCTGAGAAGCCCATTGTATTCAGAAGACTGGGACTGGAAGAGGCATAAGGGAGTCTTGCACAATAAAGTCACAGCTGAAACTGAGACTAGAAGAAATGGCCAAGGATGAGAAAGAGAATCATAACAGATCCTTAGAAAACAAAAAAAAATTTTTTTGAGAGAGAATCTCACTCTGTTGCCCAGGCTGGAGTGCAGTGGCATGATCTCAGCTCACTGCAACCTCTGCCTCCTGGGTTCAAGCAATTCTTGTGCCTCAGCCTCCCAAGTAGCTAGGATTAGAGGCACCCGCCAATATGCCTGGCTAATTTTTGTATTTTTAGTAGAGATAGGGTTTTGCCATTTTGGCCGGGTTGGTCTTGAACTCCTGACCTCAGGTGATCCACCCACCTCAGCCTCCTAAAGTGCTGGGATATTAGGCATGAGCCACCACATTCAGACTATTTACTACTTTTTTTTTTTTTTTGAGGTGGTCTTGCTCTGTTGCCAGGTTGGAGTGCAGTGGCGTAATCTTGGTTCACTGCAACCTTGTGGCTCACTGCAACCTCCACCTCCTGGGTTCAAGGGATTCCCCTGTCTCAGCCTCTCAAGTAGCTGGAACTACAGGTGCATGCCAGCACGCCTGGCTAATTTTTTGTATTTTAGTAGAGATAGGGTTTCACCATGTTGGCCAGGATGGTCTTGATCTCCTGACCTTGTGATCCGCTCACCTTGGCCTCCCAAAGTGTTGGGATTACAGGCGTGAGCCACTGCGCCTGGCCCTATTTTCTTTTTAAATGGCATTATTTTCCATACCAGTTTTTATTTTTATGTAAGCAAAGATATTAATATTTTCTCCATTCCAAGATCACAAAACTTTTTTCCCCAACATTTTTATTATTTTTTTCCTTAAAAATTTTTTTTTATACAAAGATGGGGTTTCATCACGATGGCCAGGCTGGTCTTGAACTCCTGACCTCAGGTGATCCACCCATCTCGGCCTCCCAAAGTGCTAGGATTACAGGCGTAAGCCACCATGCCTGGCCCCCAGTATTTTTATTATAGTTTTAAAAATTTTAGTGTTTAAGGGTCAGACTTCATTTTTGTCAAATGGACAACTAATTGATCCAGCACTATTAACTGAATAATACATCCCTTCCCACTGGTTGGGATAGCCACTTCTATCATAAATTCCTAGACATACATACGCCTGTTGCTGGCCGCCCCTCTTTTTTTTTTTTGAACAGGGTCGCCCAGGCTGCAATGCAGTGATACGATCACGGCTCACTTTAACCTCAGCCTCCCAGGTTCAAGTGATCCTCCCACTTCAGCCTCCCAAGTAGCTGGGATTGCAGGTGCATGCCACCATGCCCTGCACTGGCCTTTCTTCAGCAGTGGGCCACAGAAATGCATATGCATGTGAGTGGCTGATTGTGGCCACCTGCAGAGTGCAACATGCACCACAGCTCATTTGCTGCCACGCAGAAATTGTGGGCCCACTGTGGCCACGTATGCCGAGTTTTCAAGAGGTGTTAGACATCCAGATTTATATCTCCAGTGTTTAAAGTGTTGGTAATTAATTAAAAAATAATTTAAAAGGCTGGGCACAGTAGCTCACGCCTGTAATCCCAGCACTTTGGGAGGCTGAGGTGGGTGGACCACCTGAGGTCAGGAATTCGAGACCAACCTGGCCAACATGGCGAAACCCCATCTCTATAAAAATACAAAAATTAGCCAGGTATGATCGCAGGCACCTGTAATCCCAGCTACTTGGGAGGGTGAGGTAAGTGCAATCACTTGAACCCAGGAGGCGGAGATTGCAGTGAGACAAGATCACGCCATTGCACTCCAGCCTGGGTGACAAGAGTGAAACTCTGTCTCAAAAAATAGAAAAAAAAAATTTAAAAATATTATATGGACAAAATATATTTGCAAACTGAGACTAGCTGTGGCACACTGGTTGGTGATCTCTATTCCAGATGCTGAAATATGACAATGCAGGCCAGACTGGGCCCAGGAATCCACCTCTCTTTCCCACTGCCAGCATTAAGAAGCAAAAGAGGAAGAGTGATGCGGCAGCTCCTGGAAACCTAGGTTATCTGCAGGCACCTCTGGGAAAGAAAGCACTGTTAAGGCTCGTGTCCCCTTTTACCCACACGAGTTGATAATGTGGTTCTTGGTTTGCCAAGTAACTAGTTGGAAGGAGATCAGCATTGGGGAGGGGAAGGTAACATCCTCAGTCAAAGTTGGGCCTCCCAGACCTGCTAGGCTGAGTTACAAAGAAAGACAATGGGTTGGAAGGAGGATGGAAAGTGGGGCACTGGCCAAGAACAGAGCAAGATTTTGGCCCCCTAAAACAAGCTGGAAAGTGATGTCACTTCCTGTGTGATCATTATGCAGCTTCCCTGGATACTTTCCAACTTAACACTGCTGAATCTGAAAAGAAATGGCAATGAATAGAGGTCTCCCACTCTTACACAGAGAACAGGATCTGCTTGCAGTCAAGACGAGTCACATTGTAGAACTTCACCATTCACAGAGAAAGCCCCTTCACATGCAGAATCTCGCTGGTCTCTCAGGACAGTCCTGTGAGGTAGGCAGCAGCAGGAATGTTACTGCCCCTTACAGAAGAGGGAACTGGCATTCATGACAATCAGAATGGGTTTTAGATGGCTCTGGGATGTGCAGGAAGGACACCTTATAAGAAATAAAAGACTGCAGGCCCTTTCTTCTTCCCCATCCCATTTGTGTAGAATCATTTACTCATTAAATTCACTGAACACCTTCAGTGGGCTAGGACTCTGTCTTAGGCGTTGGGAACGTAGGCATACAAAGGTCCTGGGCACTGTCCTCCCCTGTGGCTGGTCACTCATCCTTGCTCTGAACCATGACCCAGACTGGCCTTGCCCTACACTCTCTAGGTAGAGCAGTGATCTCAGCCCAACTCCTGCATTTTGTTTCAGAAACCTCGATTGTTTCCCTATTGGTCATTTCCTGAAAGGCACTGACCTGTGCCAGGAACAGGATATGTTTTTAAGTGCTTGAGACACAGACAAGTGGCAGACTCATACCCAAATTCCAGCCATACCGTAATTTTGACCTAATTTTAATATGTTTCATGCAGTCACACAATTCTCTGTGCAGGACACTCAGAGCAGGGATGGCACATACTTCTCCTGAAGCGGGAACCAGAGCCCAGCTGGTGAGGTGGCCAGTGTCTAGGGCATCTTGGATGAACCTCCTATCTTCTCATGACTTTTCCTGCATCTACTTTGTTTTTGTTTTGAGACGGAGCCTTGCTCTGTTGCCCAGGCTCGAGTATAGTGGTGTGATCTTGGCTCACTGCAACCTCCACCTCCCAGGTTCAAGGTATCCTCCCACCTCAGCCTCCTGAAGAGCTAGGATTACAGGTGCATGCCACTATGCCCGGCTAATTTTTTGGTATTTTCGTAGAGACAGGGTTTTACCATGTTGGCCAGGCAGGTCTTGAACTCCTGGCCTCAAGTGATCGGCTGCTTAAGCCTCCCAAAGTGCTGGGTTTACAAGCATGAGGCACTGTGCCCAGCCTTCCTTCATCTACTTATTTTCCTGTGATGCATCGTGTTTTAGGGTATGTGTCGGAGGGGCAGGAATATGTAACAGATATATCTAGGGCAGCCCCACAAGCTTTACATTCCTGAGGCCCCATCAGCTCTTACTTGCAGACATACTCTTCTGTTGACTATAATGAGTAGAATTGTGAGTCTCTCTTTTTTTTTTTTTTTTTTGAGATGGAGTCTTGCTCTGTTGTCCAGGCTAGAAGGCAATGGCAGGGTCTCAGCTCACTGCAACTTCCACCTCCTAGGTTCAAGTGATTCTTCTGCCTCAGCTTCCTGAGTAGCTGGGATTACAGGTGTCCACCACCACACCCGGCTAATTTTTGTATTTTTAGTAGAGACGGGGTTTCACCATGTTGGCCAGGCTGCTCTTGAACTCCTGACCTCAAGTGATCCGCCCACCTTGGCCTCCCAAAGTGCTGGGATTACAGGTGTGAGCCACCACGCCCGACCAGAACTGTGTCTCTTAAAAAGATAAGTCCAAGTTCAAGTCCCTAGTACCTGTGAATGTGATCTTACTTGGAAAAGGAGTATTTGCTGATCTAATTAAGGTAAGGATCTTGAGATGAGATCATCCTCATTAGAATGGGTCCTAAATCCAGTGACAAGGATTTGGTGTCCAATGATGTCTTTATAAGAGACAGAAAATAATACAGTCACAGGGGAGAAGGCCACATGAAGAAAGAAGCAGAGACTGGACTTATACTGTCATAAGCCAAGGAACACCAAGGATTGCTGTGGCCACCAGAGAAAGGACAAAGGCATGGAATGGATTCTCCCCCAGAGCCTCCAGGAGGAACCAACCTTACTGACACCTTAACTTCAGACTTCCGGCCTCCAGAACTGTGAGACTCAATGTCTGTTAAGTCACGCAGGTGGTGGTAATTTTTTATTTTTATTTTTTGAGACAGAGTCTTGCTCTGTCACCCAAGTTGGAGTGCAGTGGCACAGTCTTGGCTCAGTGAAACCTCTGCCTCCTGGGTTCAAGCAATTCTCCTGCCTCAGCCTCCCAGTTAGCTGGGATTATAGGCACATGCCACCATGCCCAGCTAATTTCTGTATTTTTAGTAGATACATGGTTTCACCACGTTGGCCAGGCTAGTCTTGAACTCCTGACCTCAAGTGATCTGCCCAACTCGGCCTCTCAAAGTGCAGGGATTACAGGTGTGAGCCACATGTCCGGCCAGGCTGTGGTAATTTTTTATGGTAGCCCTAAGAATAAATACACAGACCCAATCAAGTTTTCCCTTTTTGAGCAAGGACTACCATGTACAACTTGACCTGAGAGTGGGGCCTTCAATCCTTTCCCCAGGGGCCTCTGATAACAGTTCTCAGATGACTCTAATGCTCAGAGACACACCTGTGTGTGACTGCCCCCTCAGCAGGCATCTGTTCACCAGCAGAGGAGGCCAGAAGCCCCTTGTGAGGTGCTGGGTTCTGTAGCTTCAGGAGTGGGATCAATGTCATCATCCATATCAGATCTGTCTGCTCCAATCTCAGCCGTTTCTTCCTGCCTGATCCAAAGGCTATTTTCTAGCTGTTCTTCAGCAATTTCTAGCTCTTCTTCTGTTTGTAAAGTAGCCACAGTTTCCCGAGGCAAGTTTGAGGAATATAGCCCAAATTTGGCTTT
This sequence comes from Plecturocebus donacophilus, assembly GCA_004027715.1. Taxonomy (NCBI): domain Eukaryota; kingdom Metazoa; phylum Chordata; class Mammalia; order Primates; family Pitheciidae; genus Plecturocebus; species Plecturocebus donacophilus. Next base: position 26,500 of record PVKP010030511.1, read on the forward strand.
ACAACCAAACATTGCCTCAAATGGACTTTGCTGCAAGGAAACGTCGAAAGCCTGATTCCTCACCATCTGCACGAATCGGAGGCCTTTGGCCCAGTGACATGAGTAGTTCCTCTGCATCCAGGCACTTATCATGTTCTTTACATCACGGCTTGCTCCTTCCAGGGAGCCCTGGGCTTGGCCAGGGTGGTGCTTACCAGATACAATCCTTAGGTCTGGCCACAACTCATTGAGTTCACGAACAACATGGTTTGTGAACTCAATGCCACTGTCGGAGTCTAACACACTGGGTGTACCAAGAATTGTGAAAATATCTAACAAGACACTGACCACCTCATGGGTCTGTTTGCTTTTTAATGGCCGTAAAATAATAAACTTGGTAAAGTGGTCTTGGTAGTATAAAATGAACTTGAACTCACCATCGGCACTTGACTGCATGTCAAGTATTTCAACTTGGCATGTGGAGTCTATGTCTTTAAAAGTCATGGGCTTGGGCGCAAGGCCTCTCTTGAGTACTGGGTTCTTCTGGTGGCACTGTTTACACAGAGTCAGATATAAGACAATAACTTCTTTGGTGACATTCCCATATTTTCCCTGCAGCTCCTTGAGCATGCGTGTCCGCCCACCATGTCTAATTCTGAGATGTGTGTCATGAAGAATATCAAACAATTCTTCTTTATGCACATAATACCGTATTCGATCTCGTTCTCCATGAGTAGCCTCTATCAGTTTCTCTGTGCCCTGTACAGAGATCACATCATATTTTGCTGCACGGCGATAATCACGTGATGACTTCTTCCCTTTTTCTTTAGCTTCTTTAACTTCCTTTATTGTTTGAAAGTACTTTTCTTTAGAAAATACCTTGCTGTTGTAACTTTTGCTTTCTACTAACTTTGTTACACTCATAAGAAACTTTTCTCTCATGTTACTTATCTCCATTTCCATTTCACTTGCATTTGAAACCCCAGGTGGATCATTTCCAGCTCTCTGAGGCATCATGGAGAACTGTAAGAAGGATCCTAAGAAAGGAAGAGAACAAGTTAGATTCACTGACACTCCCACCTGAAAGACTTTCCCTCTAAAGTTCCTCAATTCTTTCAGCTAATTTTTAAAGATGATTACATGGAAGAATAATAATAGAATATAGTATAAAGCAGCTAGAAAGCCAACTAGAACCATCCAAAACCAGAGCATAGCAATAGAATTTGACATCGGTAAGATCACAAATATGTAGAGGTTTTAGACTTTAGGTGAACAGAAAAAACAATGAAGCTGTTAGCTTATAGCACAAAACCTAATCAACTGGTTATTATTAATTGAACAGGAGAGAGGATAAACAGAAACTCCTAAGGCAGCAGACTAAAATCTTACCCTTAGTATCCTTTAAAATAACATAAATGGGAGAACGTTGCTAAAAGGTACCACATAATAACAGCAAATTTTTTTTTTTTTTTTTTTTTT
>PVKP010030512.1:0-27856 GCA_004027715.1 Plecturocebus donacophilus
CATCATGCCTGGCTGATTTTCGTATTTTTAGTAGAGACGGGGTTTCACCATATTGGTCAGGCTGGTCTCTAACTCCTGACCTCAGGTAATCTACCTGCCTTGGCTTTCCAAAGTGCTGGGATTACAGGCATGAGCCACTGAGCCTGGACTACATAAATTTTTTTTCTAGACAAAAGGTCTTGCTACATTGCCCAGGCTGGTCTCCAACTCCTGGCCTCAAGTGAACCTCCTGCCCTAGCCTCCCAGAGTGCTGGGATTATAGGCGTGAGCCACTGTGCCTGGCCCATTGTGAATGTTTTTTTAAATTGCAAAAGTGTATAGTAAAAGAGAAAAATTCACATGATACCACCCAAAGGCACCTACTATTAACAGTTTGTACTATATTCTTTCAGCTTTATTTAAAAAAGAAAAATCTATTGATAAAATGGAAACAAATCAATCCACGGTGTGGATGGCGCTCCAAGGCTGGGTCACTGGACTATACAGTATTTCACAAGGTGCTTTCTCTTCCTAAGCTTGATTTTATTTTCATGAATTTATTTAAATGTTACAAACATGAAATTACCCTTCTGACCATATATTTTTAATCTTCCAATCACCATTTAAACTAATCTAACTAACACTCTATGAAGTAGTTCCACAGCATGATAATCTTCTAAGTAAGAAAACAGAGGCTGGGTGTGGCTCACGCCTATAATCCAGCACTCTGGAAGGCCAAGGTGGGTGGATTGCCTGAGGTCAGGAGCTCGAGATCGGCCTGGCCAACATGGTGAAACCCTGTCTCTCCTAAAAATACAAAAATTAGCTGGGTATGGAGGGGGGCGCCTGTAACCCCAGCTACTTGGGAGGCTGAGGCATGGGAATCGCTCTTTAACCCGGGAGGCAGAGGTTGCAAGGAGCAGAGATCGCGCCACTGCATTCCAGACTGGGCGACAGAGCGAGCCTCTGTCTCAAAAAAAAAGAAAATAGAAAAGTTACCTCAAGATATCAGAGTCTGGAGCAAGAATTAGAAATAAGTCCTGTACTGACATGAAGAAAGGGGGCTGCATTTAGGCCTCTACCTGGTTCTGAGAAACTTTGGCAGCCTGTCCCTTTCTGGCCCACTTCCCAGGACACTGACAACTTTGTCACGGGGGCCACCCAGCTTTCCATGTGTTCCTCTTTCATCCTAGCTGCTCTGGAAGGCGGAAACGCTAAGTGAAGCCTGCAGAACCAAGCCGTTCACCTAAAGTAACACAGCTGGTGGATGGAAAGCTGGGTACAGACCTGACTGCTTCATCTGCCAAGAGAAGCACACAGCTCCCCCTCTTCTGAGGAACTCTTGCTCCCCGACTCTAGCACATGGTTTGGTGGGCACATGACCCAGTCTGAGTCACAATCACAGTACCCCACCTCCCCAGCTACAGCAATGGGATTAAGGGCAGGCAGGGGACAGAGGTGTCAGGCCTTTTCTGGCAAGCCACCAAGGGCCATGCTTTCCTCTGTCATCATAGACGGACAAAGGAAAGCTGCATTCAGAGCAGGGACATGGGACATGGAGAGAAAAATCGTCCCTGTGAGTCTGTGGACTAGGTGTGAGAGACCCCCTGTCTGCCTGTAAACTCCCCTGGGAGTGTAAACAACAGTGAATTGGGTGTCTGCCCTCTTTAACTCAAAGAGCTCTAAATAATAACAACAGGTAAGATCCATCTTAGGTCTTTCCTACACCAGGGCCCATGCTCTTTCCCCTGAACCAGCATTCCACTTGCTCAAGTCAGAAACCTGCGTCCCAGTTCTTCTCCCCAAGTATCTCGATCAAATCCCCCCGAATCGTGTTTCTACCTTCGTAACATCTCTGCATCGGCCCATTCTCTCTGCCATCAAAGCCTCTTGGCTCATTCCACCACCTCTCCCCTGAAATGCTGCACCCGATGTTGAGCTGGTCCCTTCAAGCAACATTTTTACATACATTCCCATCTATTCTTCACACTGCAGCCAGAGCAAACAGGGTGGGGCCCCAGCTCTCCCGCACAACCTCAATTCCTCAGATTCCATCAAGCTCCCCAGGATCTAGACTCCAGCTCCACTCAATTGGAAGCTCCAGGTTTGGCTCAAATCCAAACACGTCTTACTTTCTCTAGTCTTTGGGCCTTGGAGGAGCTGCTCCTCCTGCTGGGAACACTCCCCTCCCCTTCCTTCCTCTATGCTGCTTTCACTGAACCAGCAGTGCTGAAGTCCTGGCTGTTGGTGTAGATGCCACTTCTCTGGGGCTCCCTGACAAGGGGTTAGGTCTCCTACGCCTGTGCTCTTACCAGACCTTACACTGACCACCACTGCAGTACTTGGCCCTCGCATCGCAATGGTCTGCTGCCTCTTCCTGTCTCCCAGACCAGTAGGGGTGGTGCCATAAGAGTAGAGATCATATTATTTTATTCCTTGGGGTAGCCCCAAGAGGTAGCATGGTGCCTGGAATATGCATTTCTTGCACTGTTGGGTGAGTACACCAGACTGCCTTCTCAGTGGTCCAGCACAATAGATTTGGGTAATTCTAGAAAAGTCCATTCTCATGCAAAGTACTTCTGAGTCATCCAACTCATTCAACCATGGATCCAAGCAATTCCTTTTCTGAGCTTCAGGTTATTTTCATCTGTGACTATGAAGACTAGTCTTAACACCCAAGTCTATGCAGAAAACCTCATATAGAATGAATATTTATTGAGTCTCTAAAAGGCAGTGTGCTAAATTCAGTGGAAGAAATGCAAGAGCAGAACAAGTTTTTCTCTGAGGGAACTGACAAGCCAAAGATGGGACAATGCAGGAAGATTATTCAAAACAGTTTAAAGTCTTGCATGCTCAAGGATGACCTGGAGAACAGTGAAAACACACAGTGCTGCAAACCGTCCCCAGGGAGTCCACAGGTCTAGGGTGGGACCAAAGAAACTGCATTTCTTTCTTTCTTTTTTTTTTGACTTGGAGTTTTGCTCTGTTGCCCAGGCTGGAGTGCAATGCCGCAGTCTCAGCTCACCACTACCTCTTACTCCTGGGTTCAAGTGATTTTCCTGCCTCGGCCTCCCGAGTAGCTGGGATTACAGGTATATGCCCCCACGCCTGACTGATTTTGTATTTTTAGTAGAGATGGCGTTTCTCCATGTTGGTCAGGCTGGTCTCAAACTCCTGACCTCAGGTGATCCACGTGCCTCAGCCTCCCAAAGTGTTGGGATTACAGGTGTGAGCCCAGTCTTTTTTTTTTTTGAGATGGAGTCTCGCTCTTATTGCCCAGGCTGCAGTACAATGGCTCGATCTCAGCTCACTGAAACCTCCGCCTTCCGAGTTCAAGTGACTCTCCTGCCTTAGCCTCCCAAGTAGCTGGGATTACAAGTGTGTGCCACCAAACCCAGCTAATTTTTGTATTTTCAGTAGAGACGGGGTTTCACCATGTTGGCCAAGCTGGTCTCAAACTCCTGACCTCAGGTCATCCGCCTGCTTTGGCCTCCCAAAGTGCTGGGATTACAGACGTGAGCCACTGTGCCTGGCCCAGACTCCATCTTTTGTTTTTAAATTAGCTAGGTGTGGTGGCGCACACTTGTAGTGTAGTCTCAGCTACTTGTGAGGCTGAGGCAGGTGGAGGGGAGGATCGCCTGAGACCAGGCATTTGAGGCTGCAGTGAGTAATGACTGTGCCACTGCACTATGGTCTGGGCAACAGAGCAAGATCTCATCTCAAACAACAACAACAATCAAAAAGAAACCCAAAACCATCATGTCTTAATGTAAATGACACATATTTATGAATGATAACTATACTTTCCGAGACAAATTAAGTGAGCAAAGTGGCACTGTTTTACATTTCTGTAAATCTCTTTAATGTCTGGCTTAACAGAAAAATGCTGATTATCATACCTACTTCTGTGTTCATAATGTTTCGGTTGAAATATAGGATAAAAGTCTGGTCTCACGCAGATATGTTGTTGGCAAGGGAGGAGTATCTAATAGCATTTTTAGATACATCAAAACTCAACCAGTAGTAGCCGATTAGGGGTGAGCTCCTGCATAGGTGCTGAAACCTTACCAATGAGGGGCTGGATTGACATTCAAATCCAGTGCTGGGTCTTGCACTCTGCATGGCTCTCTTGCCCATGAATGACTTTGTAACATTTACTGGTCATTTGGAAAATACTTCTTCACTGAGTTATATGGCTCTTCCAAGTGGTGACTCACTTCATCGTATCTATTAAAAAGCCCACTCATTCCCATCACCGCTGAGCTCAGCAGGAGTGTCTGCAGCATTGGGAAGCTGAAGCTCACCCTGGTACGTGTAAATTTTCCGAAATTCAAAATTTCTGGCTGGGTGAGATAGTTCATGCCTATAATCCCAGCACTTTGGGAGGCCAAGGCGGGTGGATTGCTTGAGCACAGGAGTTTGAGACAAGGCTGGCCAATAGAGTGGAGACCCTGTCTCACAAAAATTAAAAAAAATTAGCTGGGTATGGTGGTGCATGCCTGTGGTCCTAGCTACTCAGGAGGCTGAGGTGGGAGGATCACTCAAGCCCAGGAGTTCGAGGCTGCAGTGAGCTACACTTGTGCCACTTCACTCCACCTAGGCAACAGAGCAAGACCCCATCTCTAAAAACAAAACGAAACCAAAATTCCCTAGGAAGCTCAAATTTTATCACCGACAACAAACTCTGTCAGTTAATTTCCTTAAAGTGACTTTTTCATTTTGCTTATTTTTTCAGAAGATGCCCGCCAAATATTCAAAGTCGGAATAACCAGTTTGTCGGTCAGTTTTCAGGTAAAAATAGTGTTCCGTGAAAACAGCAGCAAGTTCGGCCAACAGCTCAACTGCACACACGCTTTCCCTCCTGACCGCATCAGCACGCAGCAGAAGTGCTTTCTGAAAACTTCACATTTCATCATACAGAGTCCTAAGACCATGTGTGCACAAGGGTCATGGAACAATAAAATTAAACTATTCTATTGCTTCATTTAGACCACTAAGTGCAACTGGCAGTTTTTGTTTCTACTGGGGTATGTGGTTGCCAGCTTGGTGCCACCACTGTGCTTCTTGCTCAGGTGCCAGATGTACCCACTGCTGCTTCTCCGCCATCAGTACAGATTTCAATATAGTGAAAAAGTCAAAGTCGGCCGGGTGCAGTGGCTCATGCCTGTAATCCTGGCACTTTGGGAGGCCAAGGCAGGTGGATCATGAGGTCAAGTGATCGAGATTATCCTGGCCAACATGGTGAAACCCTGTCTCTACTGAAAATACAAAAATCAGCCAAATGTGGTGGCGTGCGCCTGTACCCAGCTACTCAGGAGGCTGAGGCAGGAGAAGAGCTTGAACCTGGGAGGTGGGGGCTGCAGTGAGCTGAGATCGCACCACTGCACTCCAGCCTGGGAGACAGAGTGAGACTCCGTCTCAGAAAAAAAAAAAAGTCAAAGTCTTAGCATTATGATGGAAGAAGTTTTAACATCGCAGACCCTCTGACAGCCTCTAAAGAAGACCAGGTATCTGTAATCCTGATTTGGATGAGAACCCTGATTTAGAAGATAAGAGACTCTGCATTTCCTAATTTGAGATCCACTGTAGGCTCTAAGAGGCTTGAACCCTATGAAATAATTTAAAAACTGCTAGATATGTCAATTTTTCAGATTTTGAAAGGGTGCAACCCCTAACCTTAACTCTTTAGTTACTGTAACAAAGCAGCTTTACGTTTACTAGGTTGAGCTTTATAAAAGCTACAGTTAGTCAGTTTGCTACTGGTATTTTGGCTATCAGAAAAAAGTCCATGCCCGAGAAACAGATAAACTAGGTCATTTAACTGAAAAATCAGGTGGCGGGTTATGTTTAAATATGGCTGAAATTAATGCTGGTGTGGGTATAACTTAGGCCTGGGAAACCGCACACCGAGAGCTGGCTTCCTGGGAACTGCTCCTCACCACCTGCGTGTCTCTGAACCCAATAAGCTTTTTTATCTGGAGAACAAAAGGGTCAGGTTGGATGATCAGCATGTTTCCATTAATTTCTAGGTCTAAAGTCGATGATGTATAAAAATACACAACACACAAGGAGACGCTCAACATAACTGGCTGTGGGGAAACGCAAATCAAAACCACAATGAGATACATTTCACACCCACTAGAATGGCTGTAATGAAACATACTAACTAACGAGTGTTGGGGATACTGGAGCCCCCATACACTGCCGAATGGAAAATGGTGCAGCCACTCTGAAAGCAGTCTGGTAGTTCTTTAAAATGCTGACGTCACCATATGACCCAGCGACTCCACTCCTAGGTATATGCCCAAGAGATATGAAAACACATGTTCCTACAAATGCTTGTATATCAATGTTCACAGCAGTCGTTCATAACAGCCCCCAGAGGGAAATAATCCAATGTCCCTCAACAGATAATGTGGGTAAAGAAAGTGCAGTACAACAGTGTCATGGAATATCATGGGGCAATGAGAAGAAATGAGGCCGTGACAGAGGGATGACCCTTGAAAGCATTATGCTAAGTGAAGGGAGGCTGACACCAAAGGGCCCACAGCCTGCAAGGCCGTTTATACGAAATGTCCACAGTAGGCAAATCCAGAGAGAAGAAGTTGATCAGTGGTTGCTCAGGGCTCGGGGTGGGTGAGGAAGGAGGGAGCAACGGCAGTGACTAGATTTCTTTTTGAGGGAATGAAACTTCTAAAATCAGATGTGATGATGGTTGTACAATCCCATATTCATGTTAAAAATCACTGACTCAGATACTTTAAATGGGTGAATTCTAAGATATGCGAATAATATCTCAATAGATCTGTTAAAAACAACCATCTAGCCGTCCAGTCTAACAAGCGGGCTACTTAAAAGTAGCAGCATTAGGAGTACAACAACTACAGAGCTTGGATTCTTCAAAAACAAAGTGGAAATTAATGTCTCTAAAAATACTGTGACCCAAATGTACACACCCCACCGCCAACAAGAAACAAACGTAACAACAGGCAGGGCTAACGTCTGCTTAAGCGTTGAGCACACGGCCCTAAGCTGCACAGCTTCTCATCAGACGTGAACCGCAAAGAGGCCCAGGCCCTTTCTGCCTGCCACCCCAGGCCCAGGCTCTGCTCGGGACAGAGGCCTTGTACTGGCTGCTTAAGTTCCTGACCCTCTTCTTTTAGAGGGCCACAGACCACGGCCAGGCACCACCCCACCATGTGTTCTTCCTTCTTTCTCTACTTTTCATCAATGCCCTCTAGCTACAGAACAAAACAACAAAACCAAAAATCCAATCTGTAACCGCCCCCTATTCTACCTCCAGATCCAGACAAATAAGGGGTAGACAAAGGCTATGTTCTCTTCTGAACTTAAACCAGAGCAGAAAGGAAAGAAAATGAACTGTCCCCTGCTCTTACGGTGACCAGACAAGCATTTCATGTGCATCTGTCTTCACGGGACAGTCTAATTCATCACCAAGTTTTCACTCCGCGCCTTCTCCCCACCCACATGGGCATAAGGCAGAAATCACATTCCCAGTCTTGCAAGTCTATCAGTTTAATCTGGATTACTTACTTTCATGGCATTACTGTAATCTAAAATGATATATTATTGGTTGGCTTATTTTATGGTTGTCTCCCATATGAACATGAAAGCTTTACGAGGGCAGAAATCCTGCTCACCATTTTATTTCCTCACGCAAAAATGTGCCTGGCCCATGGTGGATGCTCAATTAGGGTCTGCTGACTGCTTAGGGAGCCTGGTGCGAGGTTTGGGTGGCAAACAAGTTAAGGTGGCAGGAGGAGAATCAAGTTAGGAGACAATGATCCCAGGAAGAGGAGAAGCAATGATTGCTTCATCCATAAAAACAATCTCAAGGGCTTTTCAGTAGCCTAAGTGGTGCCAGTAACCCACACTGCTACTTCGAAATGCAAATGAGAGGCGGTCTCAACCAGTCAAGGGTGGGCCTCTGACCTCAACCAGGCCAACAGGAGTCTTGTCATTCTATGTAGACTCTTCCCTCTTAGGCTAAAGAGTGGGAATCAGATATGTTCTTAAACACAGGAAAATCTTCCATACATGTAAACTTAATATAGAATTTATAGACTTACAAATCTAATATATAATAAAATAAAATGAATACATAATAAGGAAGCTTTAAGCAGTAGGGGGAAATGAAATATTCAATACATGATGTAGGGAGAAATGATTTTTCAATAATTTTAGAAGAAAATAAATTAAAAAAAAAAGTTCTATCCCTAACACACATCATTTAAAAAAAACAACTGGAATGCTCCTAACACAAAGAAATCATAAACGCTTGAGGTGATGAAAACCCCAATTACCCTGATTTGATCATTATACATTCTATGCTTCTATCTAAATATCACATATACCTCATAAATAAATATAACGATTACATAACCATACTTAAAAATAACTTTAAAAAAAGGAAAAAAAAAGAATTATAAAATGTAATGTGCAAAACAAAATTACAAAACAGGAGAAAATATCGGAGATTTTTATGATTCTGGGGCTAGAGTGGCCTTCCAAAGTAATTGAGGGTTGAAATTAAAGAAAGAAAAAGAGATATTCCCCAAGTGTCATTAGTCTGAGCTGGTAAGGTTTTAGGGTATATATTCTCTGCTCAGTTTATGCTTATAACTATTCTTCAGGCACAAGTCTGGGACAGGAACCCACACGGCCGACTACACAGTGGCCATGCTGGTGAATTCTGAACTTTAACAGTTAACAACAGTAAGTTAAAAAAAAAACAAGTTGATCTCAACCTCTGACACAGTAGACTGAACTACAACAAAGAACATTACTTTCATGTTTTTCCAAAGCAAATATGCTAAGGAGGAAATAAAAGTATTTTAGGTCAAGAAGTCTAGTCAATTCTGAAATACGTAGCTTTGGGGAAAAAAAAGTCAGTAACAAAGAGTTCGGTGAAAATTGGATTTAACATTTTTCACTAAGCCACACTGGCTCCCCAATAAGTGTGTGTCGGGGTACGAGTTTTGGTAATGGCACTGAATGAAGTGTTTCCAGGTGGTGTTGACTGAAGGCACAGTGGGATATAGTAAGAACAGCTGCAAGTGACCTGGGACTGGGCTGTAAAGTATGACACTTCAGAGGACTGCGATTTGGGGGCTGAATAAAACCAACAGCAAACTAACTGCAGGATGTTAGACTATCTCAGCCAATAAGTATGGGCTGTCCTGACTCCAGCACTGAGAGGTGGAGGCCTTCTCAGCCAATCAGCACGAGATGTCCTGATCACAGCACTGACAGGTGGAGGCCTTCTCAGCCAATCAGCACGAGATGTCCTGACCCCAGCACTGACAGGTGGAGGCCTTCTCAGCCAATCAGCACGAGATGTCCTGACCCCAGCACTGACAGGTGGAGGCCTTCTCAGCCAATCAGCACGAGATGTCCTGACCCCAGCACTGACAGGTGGAGGCCTTCTCAGCCAATCAGCACGAGATGTCCTGATCCCAGCACTGACAGGTGGAGGCCTTCTCAGCCAATCAGCACGGGCTGTCCTGATCACAGCACTGACAGGTATTCTCAGCCAATTATCATGGACTATTCTGACACCAGCTTGGTTCTGTCAATATTTCAACTCCATCCCATCATTAGAATTTTCCTGCACATGGCAGGACAAAATGTTTACTTCTGAACTATATAAGGGCACTATTATATTAATGTTTAAAAAAACAAATTTAAAGAGGATAAAATAATAAATACAAATTCTAACATTTCTGCCTCATAGGGTAATTGTGAAGATTAAATGAGTTAATAAATGCAAAGCACTTAGACTGATATCTAGAAGGCAACTGACTTCCCTTACTATTATTATCATTATAATCCAGGATACATTACAAAGACAATTTTCATTCTTTAAGTACAGTGACAAATTTTGGAACAGGAGGATGCTTCTCCTGGGTAGCATTGTGTTAGGGTCAGATGTCTTGGCCTGCCCTGTTTATAAATCAGGACTGGGACATACTGGTTAAACTGTAATCACTTACCATATGGACTACTTCTGGGTAAATAGGCTCTGTGATCACATTCCGATTATGGGTGATATATTCTACCATTTCACTTAAAGCAGCTCGTTTTACTTCCTTCCACTTTAGGTCACTTAGTGGATCAGAAACAAAGTCAAAGAGGACGCAACACTGACGTAACTTCTGGATAAAAAGCTTCTCTTGATCAGCAGGAGGAACATCTGAAAAGCAGAAAGCAAAGTATATTACTGATTGCAAAAGTGCTTAACCCAAAGTTACTGCGAAACATGTTTAAGCTTCTATTTTTATTTTGAATAGAGATTCAAGAAAAAAGGAGATGGGGTGGGGTAAACAAAGGTTAAATATTCCTTAAAGAAAATAAAAAGAAAAAACCCAGCTAGTCACTGGTCATATTATGTATTTGGTATGCTGACATTTCCATGCTTTTTAACTCTTTCAAACCATGTTGAGAGCACTGTTCGAAATAAATTCCATCTTTCCATCTACATGTGTTCATTCAACAAATACTACCTGAGCAGCAATCATCACAGGCCCGTGTTGGGCCATGGAACAGGAGGCGACCAGTAAGGAGCACGCCTGGGCAAAGGGTGTGGACACAGTCTCACCACGTGATATCTGCAGAAGGTGGGTTCAGGCAAGGTAAAAAAGACCAGAGGGGCAAGTGTGCCACCTTGTCTGTCTATAGGCTCTCAACTTACAACAGGGGAAGGGTAGGTGGTTGTCCACGCTGGCTAGATGACAAACAGAGCGACTGGCATTGGCACAAAGGTGGTCAAAGCTGACTGTTACACATTCAAAGAGTTACCACCTTAGAGCCACACCAAGCACACTGCATTCCCCTCATGCTGGTCTACAGTCAGGGTACAGCACACATGATGATGACATCAATGACAATGGCAATTTAGAAGCAGCAATAACGGTAACTATTACTTAGTCAGTGCTTACCTGGGCCAGATATCACCCTAAAACTTTACACATATTGACACTTTCTTTTCATTTAATCTTTATAATAACACAACAGAGATAAAGAAAGACGTTTAGAATATCACTGCAGGGTTGGCAAGTGGATGAAGCTAAATTCAAAGAAAGCTCTGAATGACTGTCCAGTATTGTGGGAAGTCTGGAAAACTTCTATCTGCCAATGTGAACTTGACAGTTTCCTTGGGCTGAAGAGATCAGTGGTGATATTAATGAATGGGATTTACTGATATACATACTGATATGTGTCAAAGATTTGCAAAATGTTTTAGGAGATTTGCATAACTCGATTAACAAGCATTTTCCAAATGATTAGTAAACAGTGTTAACACCATTCTAGGGCAGAAGAGACATTCAAAGTGCAAAGTACTATTCAATTTAATGAAATAAAATTTACAGACAGCTCTCACTGATATGGTTTCAGATTCCGCATTACAGATTCCTTTAAGAAACTACTCATGCTAAGTTTTGGTGTTATATCAAAGCAAGTGTCCACAACTATCTGAAAAGGCTACTAAAATACTCCTCCCTTCCCAACCATGCTTTCCCAACACCTCAACCAAAGCAACACATGGCAACAGACTGAATGCAGAACGGACAGGAGACTCCTTGAGTTAATGTCTCCTATTAAGCCAGACATTACAGCGATTTACAAAAATATAGAACAATGCCATTCTTTGCAGTAAACTAGTTTTTGTTTTGGACAAGAGAGCTATTTTTTCTTTCTTTTTGAGACTGAATCTCATTCTGTCGCCCAGGTTGGAATGCAGTGGCATGATCTCGGTTCGCTGCAACCTCTGCCTCCTGGATACAAATGATTCCTGTGCCTCAGCCTCCTGGGTATTGGGACTACAGGTGTCCACCACCACACCCAGCTAATTTCTGTAATTTTAGTAGAGACGGGGTTTCACTGCGTTGGCCAGGCTAGTCTCAAACTCCTGGCCTCAAGCGATCCACTTGCCTCAGCCTTCCAAAGTGCTGGGATTACAGGTGTGAGCCACTGTGCCTGGCCAATGTGGCTAACTCATTTCTGTTAAAATGTAATAGGTTTGTTATATTTTAATAAGTTAATAAATATATGTTTGAACATTTCTCTGGTTTAATTTCAAACAGGTCAATAGCGATACCTAAATTCATGTAAACAGTGCTCTTTGGGGTCCTGCATAGTTTTCTAGGAGTGTTGGGGCCCCAAGACCCACTGCCCATGCCAGCCCCACTCCAGGGAGCGTCCTGGGGGCGGCGGGGCTCTCCTGCTTTCCTGCAGCTCCCGCGCTGCTTCTCGCCGAGCATTTCCAAACTCCTCCTGCCCTCCCCTGCCTCTACTGTCAACTTCCTGTCGAGGTTTCTTCCACAAGTCCTCTCCTTACTGCCTGGTTAGGTGAGACATGTGACTCTGAGCAAGTCATCTGGCACTTGTTAGTGCTTTAGCCAGTTAGCTATCTGCCTAGTACCTCTTACTCCCCAGGTACATGCTTTCCGAGGGCAGGTGCCATGTGACTATGTCTTCTAGTTCTCTATATGCCCAAATGGCCAACATTGAGCCTTGCAAATAACAGGCACGCAGACTCTGCAATCTGAACGGACCCATTCTGTAGGAAGCTATGGTTTCCGTGTTTCCTATGCTGCACTCAAGAGATAAAAAGCAAACATACAAGTCCATGGGAGGGGATGTATTGCCCGTAAAATACCTAAAACACCATGAGAACAAAAATTTGATTCCTAAACACTCTGAGAACTCAGTGGCTGTGCAACTATTTGAAATGAGCAACTGTCATTACAATGTTCAGGACTCTTCACATTCAGATAGCCAGTCTTTTTCAATGAAAAACGGTTTATTTGTGGAATTATCTCTTTGCTTGATGAGAATGATTCTCATCAATTCCAGGCCTTTGTACCCTGCTTTGCCAGGATTACCTTAAATGAGCTCATGTGTGTTGTCGCAGTCTGTGTATTTGGAGCTGTCTGGCAGGCTCACATTCTTGGTACTACAGAGAACTGAGAGCCCACCGTTTTCCCCAAGAGGCACGAGGACGCCCCGCATTTAGGACCTGTGCACAGCTTGGCTCCTAAGGACTGGCCAGTTAAGTCCTTTAAAAGAACATGTCCTCACCAACTCCTAACAGCAGTATCAAGCCAGTGCTGTTCCACCCACCTGGGGGCGAGGACGCAGATATGAGAGCTAACACAGCTTGCCAAAGGCCGCGGTGCTAGGAAGTGGCAGATACAGACACAAGAGCCAAATGTACCCTTTTCAGGGAATCCAAACTCAAAAGGATGTTGGGATCATTCAGAGTGGAGTTAAATAAGTCTTATAAGCCTCAAAATGCCCTAAAAGCATCACTGGCTTTATATACACTGTACAGTTACCAATACTCAGAATAAAGACTGTTATCATCCAAACACAAAAACAAATGTATTACAATTAAGAAGGAAGAGCAAGAGTAACACTGTTTTTCATAAAATTTCTACCCAAAATGTCCTAAAACGCAAGTGAATTTCAATTCTCCTAGGCTTCCAGACAGGGTGTTTCTGTACTGTTTTTGTTTGTAGACTAGAAGCAGATAGGCTTGTGATTATAATCTCATGAGCTCTTTTTTTTTCCATTTAAAAAAATCTCATTTGAATTTTTTTTTTTTTTTTTTTTTTTTTTTTTTTACAATTTTACTGTTTTTTTAAAAAACCTGTAACAACGAATTGGGTAACTGCATCCTTGGGCCCTATCAAATATTTCCATACTTTTTTTTTTTTAATGAAAGTTAATTTAACTTCTTCTTTATCAACATATTTAAAAAATCTTATTTTCTGCTGTGTAACAGGACTGTGCCACTGGGAAATAAAAAGGGTGGAAGTGGTGGAAGAATATGCTTTGTATCTTTATGCATTCTGATTTTTAATAGTAAAGTGTTATTACAAATGCCTTATATTGGTAATTTTAGTTTTTCCCATTATTTTAATTAATATGCTATTGTGAATTTGAGATAATTTCCAATTATTTCAAGATAAATCCTCAATCATACCCAGAAGCAATATACATGGACATACTCATGCAAAACCTGTAGGGAAGAGATGACCCAGGACATCCAAAATGACAGAAAGAAGGTGGAGATAAGAATGTGCCATTTTGGCTGGGTGTGGTGGCTCACACCTGTAATCCCAGCACTTTGGGAGGCTGAGACAGGCAGATCATCTGAGGTCAGGTGTTCAAGATCAGCCTAGCAAACACGGTGAAACCCCATCTCTACTAAAAATACAAAAAAATTAGCTGGGTGTGGTGGCGGGTGCCTGTAATCCCAACTACTTGGGAGGCTGAGGCAGGAGAATCGCTTGAACCTAGGAGGCAGAAGTTGTAGCGAGCCGAGATCACACCACTGCATTCCTGCCTGGGTGACAGAGAGAGACTCAATCTCCAAAAAAAAAAAAAAAAAAAAAAAAAGTGCTATGCTTTAAAAAACTTATTTACTAAAGGGAAGCCTGTTATTAATCAGTGCTAAACAGAAATGCTTAACAAAGCTTGCCTTTAAAGTAGGGTGGGCGCACCCTTGTCTAGCTTTATGCATGTCCCTGGTCCCAACAGTCAGGGAGGGACAGGAATTGAATGCATTTCACTGGTCACTGATCTCTAGAGTGCAGGGTGAGTCTGGGGTTAGTCTGGGGTGACTCAAGATTGGGATGTGCGAAGAAAACAGCAGTGTCTATTTATAATTTCTTCTACAAAAAACAAGAAATTATGACATACTAATACTCAATATACAAATTTACACGCAGTGGAGGTGTGTGCTGGAGGTTGCTTTTGCTGCCAGGCAAGTGTGGACAGAAGAGTTTGGAGACCACCACTGGGCAGTGAAGGCTTTTGTAAACAAGCCCTAAATGGCGGGTACCACAGGCAACCTCACAGATGTTGCAACATGTACCTGCAGAATAGAGGGAGAGCTGTGACACACATGCTTAGCCACCAAATCACAGAATATGAGGTGAAAAGGCTGAATTACTCTATTGTCACTATGTACCAAGAGGCATCGTGTGAACTGTTTGTAGATAGGAAACTGATTAAAAAAAAAAAAAGGCAAGCCCACGTTTAGATGACAAGTCTTGGTGGTCAAAGAAATGCTCCAAGACACGATGCAGGACCAACTTTCAGCATGGCAGTTGCAGAAAGACAGCAGGACCAGGACTATCTGCTGCGTAGATGACGGGGTCTTCCAAATAAACGTTACCCTGATGGAGAAAAAGACACAGCGGCAAAAACCACCAGTCTAGACGGTGACCACTCAAAAGATACCCTAGAAGGTGCAGGCTCACAAGGCTGGGAAGTACTTCCTGGTCACTCATGTAATATTCATGAAGCTACGGAAGCAGCCAAGTTTCAAACACAGAGACCACAGCGTGATCAGGTCAAGCACCACCCTCAGCTTCCATGTACATCTTTATCATTGCCCAGGCTGGAGTACAGTGGTATAATCCCGGCTCACTGCAACCTCGACCTTCCAGGCTCAAGCCATCCTCCTGCTCCAGCCCCTTGAGTCACTGGGACTACAGGCGTGCCCCAGCACACCCAGCTAATTTTTAATCTCACTATGTTGGCCAAGGCTGGTCTCGAACTCCTAGGCTCAAGCGATCCTCCTGCCTCGGCCTCTCAAAGGGTTGGGATGACAGGCATGAGCCAGCATGCCAGCCCCATGGGCATTCTTCCAGGCACGGTGCTCCCAGGGTCCTGGCAAATGGTGAGCCCACAGACAGATCTCACACAAAACACAGAAGTGCTCAAACTCTCTGAAAGGCAGGAGCCAGCCTTTAGCTATGGTGCCATCTTGTCTTTCAAATATACTTATTCTCAGTACAAAACGAGTAGGAACAAAGTTAAACAAGTTGGGGCAGATATGGCATTTGTCATTAGTAGGTACTAAATTCCACTCCCCTGTGCCAGATGAGGAAACTCAGCAGATGATGAGTTTCCCACACCAAGAAAACAAAAGCTCAGCAATACTCTTTTGTTTTTGAAGATAATGTTAACATGGCATTTTTTTGGAAATGACCATTTCTCCATGACGTCTAGTGTCTCCTCTGTCCTAGAGCAGTGTCTGCGCAGGCAGAGCTCTCTCTCTTCTTGGCCATTGCCTCATCCTGCACCACCCGGAGCCTGAGTTTCTAGAGCCCTAGAAGACTGAAAGTCCGGCTGATTCCTTTGCCTGGTCCCGCTCCATGTTTTCACTGCTCATGGCCCTTTAGATTTCCCATACAGATCTGGGAGGACTTAACTATCTGGCAGGACTGAGTCTTCCAGTCCATGAACATGGACTATCTCGCCAAGGACTCAAGTTTTATTTAAATGTCTCCTAATAAAGTCTTCTAATTTTCTTCTAAACATGTGCTAAACGTTAATTTTTAGATTTATTCTTGGGTATTTGCTATGTTTTGATGTAATCGTCAATGGTACCTTTAAAAATATTTAATTTTCTGACTGCTGTTGTAATATAGAAAAAATGATTTTTGAGCATTCCTTTTATATCTAGCTACCTTGCTCAACTCTTAAGCGTTCTGATGACATATCTGTAAATCCCTCTGGCATTCCTTTCATCTGCAAGTCCCCACAGTGTTCTTCTCTTTCTTATCTACTGTGCTGACCAGGACCTCCGAGCAACGCTGAAAGGAGCAGTGAGAACGGCCCCTGCACCATCCCCATCTCAGAGGGGAGCTTTTACCAGCTAACCACTGATTTGATGCTTGCTCTAGCAGCCTGTGGATGACAGTTACCCGAGTAAGGAACTGACCTATGGATTCAATGCTATCCCAATCCATATCCCAACACACACTTCTGTGGAACTGGATACGTGGACTCTAAAACATATGTGGAAATGCAAGGAGTTAAGACTAACCAAGACACCCCCAGAGAAGAGCAAAGCTGGAAGCCTTGCTGTTCCAGATACCAAGACTTCCTGCAAAGCTTCATTAATGAAAACAGCCAGGCTCTGCTGACACACGGGCTTGTGCATAAATCAACACCTGACTTGTGACAGCAGCGGCCTGCAGAAGTGTCAGGAGAGGTCGGCCTTTCAACATGTTGTGTTAGACAACTAGGTACACAGGGACAAAAAAGAAAAAAAGAAAAACAAGAACAAAGAAAGAAAGCAACTGGATCAAATCACATATATATATATTAAAAAAACAAACCCCTGGTGGGTTATAGACTTAAATCTGAGAGGCAAAACTCTGATGCTTTAAAAAAATAATACAGAAGAATGTCTTAGGTAGGGAAAGAAGTAGAGAAGGGCTTCCTGAGACACAAAGCCAGTAATCGTTAAAAGCCTGGTTGATCTCTATTGAAATTAAACGTTTTTCTTTTTTTTCCTTTTCCCTGAGACAGTCTTGCTCTGTCACCAGGCTGGAGTGCAGTGGCACGATCTCAGCTCGCAGCAGCCTCCGCCTCCTGGGTTCAAGCGATTCTCCAGCCTCAGCCTCCTGAGTAGCTGGGACTACAGGTGTGCACCACCACACCTGGCTAATTTTTGTATTTTTAGTAGAGAGGGGGTTTCACCATGTTGGCCAGGATGGTCTTGATCTCCTGACCTTGTGATCCACCCACCTCGGCCTCCCAAAGTCCTGGGATTACAGGCATAAGCCACTGCACCTGGCCTGAATTTAAACATTTTTCTTCATCGAGACACACAGAAGAATGAAAAGGCAAGTCACAGAGCAGAACTATTTGAATACATATAACCAACAGACTCATATCCAGAATATATAAACATATCCAATAAATCAGTAAGAAAACTTCAGAGTACAAATAAAAAAACAGGCAAAAGTCTTAACCAAGTTCTTCACAAAATATATCCAAATAGCTAATGACATATGAAAGGATCATCACTCCCATTAATAACCAGAAAAATGCCAATTAAAACCACGGCGGCCAACACCAAATAGTGCCTCAAGGAGCCGCTTCGAGGCTGGAGCACAAACGCCACCCATGGCCGGGGTAGCGTGTTATCCCTGGTGCTGAGGACCCTCGGCCCTGACAGCTGGACAGCACTCCTGGCACACCACCTCACAACACTCACAAACACGTGCATCACAACAGAGGTAAAGGAATGTCCACAGCATACCGTCCTAACAGCTCAAACTAGAAACAACCAAATGTCCATTAGTGGTGGATGAGGTCAATACAATGCAGTCCATATAATATTCCAAAGCGACAGAGATGAAGGAAATACAGCTATACTCAACATGGACAAGCCTTACGAAATACTGTGGCATGAAAGGGGCAAATAAGGAGGATTTATTCAGTATAATTTCATTTACAGGAAGTACAGAAATAGGCATCCCTAAAACTATAAAAGACTTATAGGGGGCTTTTAGGGTGTCCAGCCTGAATGGTGGTTATGTGGGTATTTGTTTCATAATTATTCACTAACATTTGTTTCATATGCTTCTGTATGTGAGTTATATTTCAAATAAAAAAGACTAAACATACATGCATATGACTAAAAAATGAAAACGGAAAGAACCTAGTGAGACGTGAGTGTCCTTCCGCACACCACCCTCTGGCCTTCCTCTCTTCTCCCAACTCCCACTCTTACAAATGGGGTGAACTGGGCTGCTCCAGGTGTGCACTCGGGTGCACAAACGTCAGCCGTTTCCTGTACGGTTTTAGATGTGTCAACACCGATGACCTCTAAACTCACCTGGATCTACCTAAGACTGAAGACACACTCCCACACATGAAATCTCAACACAGTTTCTTTTTTTCTTTTTTTGAGACGAATTCTTGCTCTGTTGCTCAAGGTAAAGTGCAATGGCACGATCTCAGCTCACTGCAACCTCCACCTCCCGGGTTCAAGCGATTTTCCTGCCTCAGCCTCCTGAGTACCTGGGACTACAGATGCACCACTATGCCCAGCTAATTGCTGTATTTTTAGTAGAGACGGGGTTTTCACCATGTTGGCCAGGATGGTCTCGAAATCCTGACCTTGTGATCCGCCCGCCTCGGCCTTCCAAAGTGCTGGGATTACAGGTGTGAGTCACCATGCTCAGCCCGCCCCAACAAAGTTTCTAACGTTCCTCTACACAGTGCCTCATGTTGAAGAATTTAAGCTTTGAATTTTTTAATTGAAAAACTTTTCCAGTTAAGACAGAGATCTAGGTGATCGCTAATTTTTTTCTATTTATATAAAGATTCTCTCATTCTCTCTTAAAAGATCAGTAATTATGCTTGCAAATGGATAAAATCAAGACTGTGGTATGATGTGCTTATCAGATCTAAAGCGTCTGTGGGGAGCAACTGGGATGTAAGAACTAAGTCTCAGGGCAGCCCCAACCTCGAAGACGCAGCCTGCATCCCCAGGAGTCTTTCACAAACGCATCCTGTACATAACACGCCAGGCACTGTGCGAGGCATTGATGATACAGAGATACTTTAAAAACACAACACCAGACCTAAAAGAAAACTACTAAAATACGGGAGGTGATGAATTCTTCTGGGAGACATGGGCATGAGGCTCAGGGAGAACAGCAACCACATCTGCAGAGAGGCTCAAGTTGCTGGGAAGGCACTCAAGACTGCGCTAAATGGGGCGACTGTCTAGAGGCACTCACTTGTTAATCACAGGGGCCTGAAAGTGACAAGTCAGATGAATCAGGCTGCATTCTCCTGGAAAATCAATTTTTCTCAAAAGATAGAATCATTTGGCCTCATTTTTAAGGTACTATCTTACATAACCTACATTAATTATACTGGATGCTTAATTACAAATTTTCCCAGAGGAGGAACTTTGTCTTGTCCACCATTTTTAACCTTAGCATCTAAAACTGGTAAGCACATAGTGGGGCCACAGGTGTTTGCTGAGTGAAGAGATCAATTTGGGGAAAACAAATTCAGGTAATTTAACTGAGAGGCACTGTAATTTGAAATATATCAAAATAATGCCACCTGTATCAGAAATAAACTTTTAAGATACAACTCAGGTCTTCAGAGAAACTGCTCTTAGCAGGCATTGCTCCTCTGTGGAATCTTTGCAGTCAGAGGCACTTTGATAGAAAAATCTGAAAGGTACTGTGGGAAGAGAGACTTGCATCAGAGGATTTTTAAGCAGATGAGTGATCCAACTTGACCTCTGTTCAGGAGAGACACAGGTGAACTGAAACCAAGAAGCCAGAGGCAGGCACTCCCCTTCAGAAGAGAAGGCCAGCGAAAGCCCGGGGGCCTGGCCCTCCACTCTCCCCCAGGCCATCCCCACACCGAGCTCTGCCTTCCCGGGTGCAGGCCCGCCAGCCTGCATTTTTGGTAACAAGGATCTCTTAACAATTTGAAAGCACGATAAATAAATGTAATAATGAAATACTCCCTTCTATAGATCTACAAAATGTCAAGACTAACTTCTACCCTGACCCTTAGCACCTACATAACTTCAAAACTGGGTCAGTCTTCTCACACTGCTTGTCACTTGGTTGATGACTTCTGAAATTTACAATAAATCTTTCTTAATTTCAAAGTGCAAGTATCTTATCTATTCTAATGCGTACATTTTCCATAGTAATCTCTAAAATTAAGTTGCATTTTTCACTTTTTCTTTTTTGGTAATTCTTCAAAAATGGTTTGGACTACAATTAACTGTGCCTTAGATGTGATGAGATACAGTAACTTAGCTTCCATACACATACGTGCCTCTGCTCAGGTTTCTAAATGGATATTATTTCATTTAAATGTAGCCAATGTCCCTGCTTCACTCCAGGTCTGTCTGTACCACCCAATGTAAAGGAACTGAGGAAGGTGGCTGCAGGAAGCAGACAGGATTTTGGAGGAGGCCATGCCCACCCTAAGTGCTCCCCTGTTCCTGCGTGTGGCTGCCTGCAGCTAAGTCTGTTCGGCAAGGCTCCCTGAGAAACCAGGAGAGGCAGCACACAGCCCTTCCTGCCACCGGGGATGCTGAAGCCATCCTTCCACTGTGTGTGGGGGGATTTTGGGCAAAATGAACAGTACCACCCGGTACACCTCACTTGGGTATAAATTTGGTAACGTGGGGCCCGCCTGCAGTTTCTATACTGACACTCCTGTTTACACGTTTGGATAGATACAACCCGTGGCTCACAATCCACCATGAATGTTCCAATGCTGTGGTTTATTCCGCTTTGTTGTACACATTTACCAAGGTTACATCTTTCCCATAGAGGAAGATCTGCTAACCCCAGAAGCAAGCTGGGGTTCCCTCACAAACCTGAGCTGCTCCTACCTTAAATAAACCCTTGTGGTTTTTCTGATTGTTAGCCTGCTTTTATTTGCATATGAAGAAAGGGGTATTATTTACTTTCCTCACAACTTTCCATGAAATTCACAGTATAATTTAATAAGGCAGATATTTTTCATTTTAAAAAACAGTGGTTGAAGCCAAATTCTAGTTCATTCATGCTTTTTGCCCATGAAGACTGGCAGCCTCTACCAGGGGACTGGTGGGGAATTAGTGGGGAAGGGTGGGGTGGAATGGAGTGGAGGGGCGCCTGGATGGAGAGAGGTCAGGCTGAAATAGGCAAAGGCCAGGAGAGGCTGCTTTCCTCAGAAATGCTCTTCAGTGAATTTTTCAGTAAAGGAAGAAGAAACTGACTTCTGGTTTAGACTCTGCTAAATCAGAACACGGTAAAGTCATGAAATGACTCTAAGCCTCAGGTTCCTCAGCTATAAAATCTCCTGTGGACACACATGAACATTCACAATGAACCTTCACTCCGGCTGCAGGTGACTAGAGGAATTCAATGGTGTCAGCTGAATTGGCAGATTCAGCTTTTTAACAGAGAAAGGTTAAGACAGGCTGAACAAACTCCTAGAGATGAAGATATAAATCCAGCATAGCATTATTTCCTTATACAGGCCATATTCCCCATTAGGACTCTGGTTCTAGAAAGCCTTGGGGAGAACAGACACTCAGTGCACTGATTACTAAATGCTCAATACCCTTCGTGGAGCCCATACCGCCTCATCTTCCACTTCCACTAGCACTTCTGGTGAAAGCTGAATACTAATAACACGACTGCACCTGGTGACCAGAAGCTCCCACAATGCGGTAGCTCATTTATCCCAAGAACAAAGGCAGGCACCATCTCAGGAGAAGTAACAGCTTTTAACACTTGATGAAAAGATGTAATAAGATCTTTTCAATTCTATCTTGAAATTGATTCCAGAACCTTCAATATGTTTACCAACAGACAAAGCAGTGTGGAAGTGTGAAAAAGATACACTGAAAACACACACACATTTTTTTCAGTCTCTATTTTATGTTCTCTACTTCTTTCTTCACGTCTCAGACAGAGGGGGCTAAAGTGCTTCTTTCTAGACGTGAACTCTTGCTGAAGCTTGGGCTCTTCCTTCACATGATGTCCAGCCTGGGGCTGGCAGCAGGGAGGGTTGGTGAGGGACACAACCAAACGAGCATGCGGCCTGTGTGCCAGGACCTGCTGGGCCCTGGGCTGCTCCCGGAGCTCCAGCCTCACAGAGGCAGCCTGGGGATCAGGGCCACAGAGCAACACAGGTACCATGACACGTACCAGAAACCATGAAATCAGGGCTGTGTGCACGTGTGCGTCCAACCTCTGGGGAGGTGAGGCGGAGAGAACCAGTGCCTGACTGCTCTGACCCCACCCACAAGCTGCCAGCCTCTGAACTTGTCACATACCCACCACTCCCCTCTCTAAGATTCCAGTTAGCTACCTGGTATTGGTAGTAACCTGCTTTGGGTTCCAGCCTCCGCCTCACCTGGCCATCAACTCATCACTGCTAAGACGCACTGGAGGGACCAGTTGGCAATGACTTCCCACACTCCTCCTGTCTCCAAGAGGTCAGCAGGTTCGTCATGGAGGAGAGTGGCTCCAGCCCCACCTGGAGACTTGGACAAGCATCCCTGGGGGCTTTCTGTCTTCACCAGTCCTTGACACTGAACTTGGCCTCATGGTTATCGTCGGGGCTACTGTTTGGAGAGGAACGCAGAGAACAGGGGCACACGGCACTTTCCACCCTTATAACCCCTAGCCTCTGCTGCATCCCCAGCCTTAGCTCAGTGCTAGAAAATGACAGGCACTCAACAACCACGTCACGTCAACCACTGATGCCACTGCCACTGTCGCCACCACCCCTACCACCAGTGCCATCACCACCGCCACCACCACCACCAACACCTCCACCATCGCCGCCACCACCACCACCGCAGGTGCCCACAGTTCCAATCTCCACACTGGTGCAGCCTACTTCCTGCTGAGAGGTGCTGACTGGAGCTGCGGGGGTGCCCCCTGTGAGACAGACCTTCCTCTTAGGGTGCCCTTCGGGTTGGGTAGCAGGTGCCACCCATGGATGGATACGCAGTGTGGAGGGGCAAGAAAAAATTCCAAAGCATAAAGCAATTGAAAACTTCTACATTTCTTCAGCTTGTTACGTTGCTGTCTCAAGTGATTATAAAGAGAAGGATTTTAATGAGTTTCTTGGATACAATGAACACACTGAGAAGCCTGGTGTGACTGTGTTCTGTGCAGCTGTTCTCTGGAGCAGCTCACTTCCATCTGTCTTCTCTCCCACCCAAGTGTGTGCCATCGCCCCACGGAAGATTTGATGGACATGGACATGAGCCCCCTGAGGTCCCAGAACAAGCTTTTTGGTTGCGAACTAAAGGCCACAAAGATGATCACTTTAAGGTGTAATGATGGAAATGAGCACTAGTTGTCTGGTCGTAGGGGCTGGTGCAAATGATGAATTGTGCACTGTTGAAGCAGAGGCAATGAACGATGAAGACAGTCCAGTTAAGGTAACACTGATGACTTTGAAAATGTCTGTATAGCCAACGGCTTCCCTTGGGCTCTGAAACACCACCACCTGTGGCCTTGTGGTGAGGTGTGGTTCAGGGCTCGTGCCTATCAATGGAAGCCACTTAGTAGCCGGGGAGGAAGATGCAATGCAGTCAGAGAGACAGGAGGAGGATGTGAAACTCTTCAGTGTATCTGGAAAGCGATCTCCCCCTTGAGGAGGCAGCAAGCTTCCACAGAAAAAAGGGAAGTTTGCTGCTGCTGAAGATGACGATGATGAAGATGAGGAGGCTGAGGACAAATCTCCAGTGAAGAAATCTACATGAGATACTCTGACCAATCATGCACAAAGATCAAACCAGAATGGAAGACTCCAAGTCACCAATGTCAAGAAAAAGTCAAGAATCCTTCAAAAAACTCCTAAAATACCAGAAGAATCTAGTTCTGCAGAAGGCATTGAAGCAAAAATGCAACCAAGTATAGCAAAAGGTGGTTCTCTTTCCAAAGTGGAAGCCAAGTTAACCAGTTAGTGAATGGCTTCTGGATGACTGACTAGGAGGCTCTTCAAGATCTCTGGCAGGGCAGAAGTCTCTAAGAAAATAAACAGTTAAAAATTCCCCATCTTATTTAATTTCTTTAACAGTTGATATCTGGCAGTCCTTTTTATAATGCAGAATGAGAACTGTCCCTACTATGCTTGATAAATGCTGTCCAGGTTCCACTGTCAAGAATATGTTGTCCAAAATGCCAATTTATTTTAGACAGGGTCTTGCTGTCACTCAGGCGGGAGTGCAGTGGTGTTCACAGCTCACTGCAGCCTCAACTTCCTGGGCTCAAGCGATCTTCCTACTGCAGCCTCGCAATGGGATAAAACCACGGGCACACGCCACCACTCCTGGCTACTTTTCATATTTTTTGTAGAAGACAGAGTCTTGCTATGTTGCCCAGGTTGGTCTTGAACTCCTGGGCTCAATCTATCTTTCCACCCTTGCCTACCAAAGTGCTAGGATTACAGGTGTGAGCCACTGCGCCCAGCCTGAAATGCCTGTTTACTTATTAAAGATGGAACTCCACTCTGCTGGTTTTAAATACGCATGGAATGTTACGATAGGACATAGTAGTCATCAGACATGGAAATGGTGGGGAGATAAGAAATACATGCAGAATAAAACTCAGTATTTTAATAAAGTTAAAAAAAAAAGATACGTCACTCCCATCCATGCCCTCCTGAGCTGAGGCCAGTCTACCTGTGCCAGGTGTGAGCAGGCACCACAGCATGCTGCTCTCAGGCCCCCAACCCCACCTGGGGAGGGCTGGACACAGACCCATGACCTGGAGGATGATTCTGGGATAGAAGATAAGCAGGCACCCCTTGGATGGCCATCGGCGACATACAGCTCCCCCATATAATACCCTCATGCCTGTCACCAGCACACCTGGGTGGGGACACTGATGAGTGCCCGCAGAGCACCCCGACCAGGGCCGACCCGCAGTTTACTGCTCACTCCCCTTTCCTCGGGATGCTCCAGTGGCCAATCACCAGCCAGGAAATCAAACCCACAAGCAAAGTAGCCACGGAGGCCCACGGGTGCTCCTGCCCTCTCCTCCTGTTTCAAGGGGGACTCGACGGGGCAGGCTGCACCTGGAAACCTTGGCTTCTGACCACTTTCTCAAAGGCCCATCATATCACACTCCCTGAGAACATGACTCAGTTGGCAGGTTATTCAAGAGGTTTACCAGCTAAAGGGTTCATTTTTCCATTGTCAAAGACTATGTCACCTAAAGATTTGATATTTTTGGAGAGATCCAAGATGGCCGCGTAGCAGCAGCTCAGGATTGTAGCTCCCAGGGAAAGCGCAGAGAGCAAGTGGATGCCGCAATTTCAGACGATTTTTTTTTTTTTTCTTTTTATTAAAGATGGGGTTTCACCATGTTGGTCAGGCTGGTCTTGAACTTCTGACCTCAGGTGATCCGCCCATCTTGGCCTCCAAAGTGCTTGGATTACAAGCGTGAGCCACCACGCCCAGCCTTCAGACGATTTTTGTTGCCCACAAACTGGGAGATTCCTGGCGGAGGAGCCACACGGGTCGCCAGCGTGACTCTTTTGGCCGGCACAGCTGTTTTGCCGGCGCCCCGGCGCGGCGCTTCTCAGTGCAGAGTGTACGGGACTGGGTGCCCTTTTAGTTGGGCTCGGCTGGTCCCATCCCCACAAGGAGAACAGCAATTGGAAGCGCTGAGGACTGAGAGTTTCACAGAAAGCACAGCCGAACCCAGGAAGACCTAGCTCTGTGGGGAAGGGGCGTCCACTGAAGGAAAACTAAGAAACAGAAAAAACTTCATCACCAACAAGCCAGACGTCCACTCAGAGACCCAATCAGAAAGTCGGCAATTACAAAGACGACAGGTGTATAAATCCACAAAAATGGGAAGAAACCAGGGCAAAAAGGCTGAGAACACCCAAAATCAGAATGTCTCTTCTCCTACAGGGGATCGCACCTCCTCATTAGCAAGGGAACAAGGCCTGACGGATAATGAGTGTGATGATCTGTCAGAATCAGGCTTCAGAAAGTGGATAATAAGAAACTTCTGTAAGTTAAAAGAACATGTTCTAACCCAATGCAAAGAAACTAAGAACCTTGAAAGAAGATTTAACGAAATGCTAACGAGAATGGACAACTTAGAGAGGAATACAAGTGAATTGATGGAGCTGAAAAACACAACATGAGAACTTCCCGAAGCATGCACAAGTTTCAACAGCCGAATTGACCAAGCAGAAGAAAGGATATCAGAGGTCGAAGATCAACTCAATGAAATAAAACGAGAAGGCATGATTAGAGAAAAAAAGAGTAAAAAGGAATGAATAAAGTCTCCAAGAAATATGGGACTATGTGAAAAGACCTAATCTACGTTTGATAGGTGTACCTGAATGTGAAGAAGAGAATGAACCCAACCTGGAAAATACTCTTCAGGATATCATCCAGGAAAACTTCCCCAACCTAGCAAGGCAGGCCAATATTCAAGTCCAGGAAATACAGAGAACACCACAAAGATATTCCTCAAGGAGAGCAACCCCAAGGCACATAATCGTCAGATTCACCAGGGTTGAAATGAAGGAGAAAATGCTAAGGGCAGCCAGAGAGAAGGGTCGAGTTACCCACAAAGGGAAGACCATCAGACTCACAGCCTATCTCTCAGCAGAGACCCTGCAGGCCAGAAGACAGTGGGGGCCAACATTCAACATCCTTAAAGAAAAGAACTTTCAGCCTAGAATTTCATATCCAGCCAAACTAAGCTTCGTTAAGTGAAGGAAAAATAAAATTTTTTGCAAACAAGCAAGTACTCAGAGATTTCATCACCACCAGGCTTGCTTTACAAGAGCTTCTGAAAGAAGCACTACACATAGACGGGAACAACAAATATCAGCCATTCCAAAAACATACCAAAAGGTAAAGAGCATCACCATAATGAAGAATCTACACTAACTAATGGGCAAAACAGCCAGCTAGCATTAGCAGAAGCTGTGATTTTCGTCTCTGATAAAACAGACTTTAAAACAACAAAGACCATAAGAAACAAAGAGGGACATTACATGGTGGTGAAAGGATCAATGCAACAAGAAGAGCTAACGATCCTAAATATATACGCACCCATTACAGGAGCACCCAGATACATAGGGCAAGTTCTGAATGACTTACAAAGAGACTTAGACTCCCACACAATAGTAGTGGGAGACTTTAACATTACACTATCAATATTAGACAGATCAACAAGATAGAAAATTAACAAGGATATCCAGGACTTGAACTCAGACCTGGAACAAGTAAACTTAACAAATATTTACAGAACTCTCCTCCCCAAATCCACAAAACA
The DNA here is from genome assembly GCA_004027715.1 of Plecturocebus donacophilus. Taxonomy (NCBI): domain Eukaryota; kingdom Metazoa; phylum Chordata; class Mammalia; order Primates; family Pitheciidae; genus Plecturocebus; species Plecturocebus donacophilus. Next base: position 27,612 of record PVKP010030512.1, read on the forward strand.
TACATTTTTCTCAGTATCACATTACACCTATTTTAAAAGTGACCATATAATTGGAAGTAAATCACTCCCCAGCAATTGCATAGCATTTCACAGGTTTAAATAAAATATTGGTTGGCTGCTTATTTGTTATTTTCATCCCCTATTCCTTCCTGTCTCCATTGTTAAGCACAATTATTGGCATAAAAGAGGTTTTTAATACCCATTTTTAGACTGCATTCTAGCCTGGGCAATAGAACAAGAATCCC